>OOFE01027716.1:13797-24224 GCA_900323365.1 Monocentris japonica | reverse complement strand
TAATATATATATATATATGATAAATATACACTATTGTTATATATTAATAAATTGATTCATTCTAACAGACGCCAGATGTATTTCTTGTCTTTATACTGCTTTCCAGTATACAGTGGTTTATACATAAAGTACATCTATCCATCATCTGCGTAGACACATAATCAGTGATGTACTCTGTAGTCCCTGGATGTGTTGGGTCTTTCAACATCAGAGATCCTCAACCAGACAATTCAGCCTTGTCTTGTGCCAAGGCAAAATGTGTAATCGATGGATCGCTCCTCTTGATCCACACCCATCTTGCGTCCCTCTCTGCAGCCTCAGATGTAGTTTTAATGGACCTCTTTTTGTGCACATCTATGATGCCCAGGAGACTAAGAAACCCAGGGCAAGCATGTTCTATAGCCCTCTTGGTGGTCCGTCCTGCATGCCAAGTCGGTAATCCAGGCATGCCAGGAGGCCTTGCAGAGACACTGGTCTGGGAACACTCTCTGGCCCTCCTTGATGGGCACATACGATGTACGCCATCCCTGGCTGTGGCACCAAGCCCTGATGCTTTGCCATCTTCTTCTCATTAGGCCTCCTTGAGAAAATTCTCCCAGAATACAGTCAGCTCAAGCATGACTACCTGTCTTGATGTTTCAGACAGCAGCACACTATTTGGTCTAAACGTGGTCACTGTTATGGGAATGTGAGCTGTCTCCTCAGGTACACTTTCTACTGTCTGTCTTGTACTGCTCAGCTGGCACTCTCAGCTGTGGCTTCTCCCCTGCTTTGATGAAAGAAGTGGCATTGCTTGCTGGTCAGAAAGCCCTGCCTTTGGTAATGCCACTGCATACGATACCTGCTACAGGAGTCAGCACCTGGCTGTTGTACCAGTTATAACTTTCTCTTCCCAGGGCTTCTGTGCAAAAGCTGAAGATGTCAAACAGCCTTCCTCTTTTGAGGCACGGGAGCATAATAGTAACTCAGAAAAGGTAGGAAGGGTGGGGAAGACAACATACAGACCAATAGCTCTTATTGTCCATGTCTGCTCCCATGCACCTTGCTGCTGCTGGCAGGCATGTCCTAGCACCAGTTGTCACTGGACTTCACCTTGGGTCTTCTTGTAGTAAGTTGTTCAAAACCTACTGATTCCTGCCTATCCAGATGTCACTGACATCATGAGCACACTGCAGCACAGCTGTGGCTCAGCCTGCTCAACTGCACCCTGTGCCGTCCACTTCCTGCAGGGTCTCTCTTGCAAAGGTAACCATAATATTAACTAACTTAGTTGCTAATACAGAGCATTTTCTTGTTCTTGTTATCATGCTATATCTTGATCTTCCCCTGAAAGCCCTCAACTGCATACAGCAGGGATTTGTTGAGAAATCCAGGCCTTGAACTCACCTGCCAGCCCTGATTTGTTCACTGCCACCAGCCATGAGTCTAGCACCCTACTAATCACCTGGATGGATGCCGTGTCCTTCAGGTTGCGGTCAAAGGATGGAATGGATGATGGATGGCATCGGAGTGCCTCCTAGGGAAAGACAAGATTTGTCAAACATGTTTCCCTTCTTCAACAACAGGGACCTGCGTTTTGTTGAAGAATATCTGTGCCCAGGTGCTGAGCTTCTCAAGGCCCTGGAGAACCATCTGCAATCTTTCTGAGCCATTTACCAAAAAAATGTTTACCATCTGATCACCAAATTTTTACACAGGAGCTTCCAGATAACAAAGTTACAAAGTTATTGATACAAAAGTTTTACCATTTTTGTAAAATTTCAAGTGATCAAAAAAATCTGGTTGATCAAAACTATGTACCTGCTTCTATTAACCACTTTGTAGTAATGGTTAACATTTGTATGGGGGAAGTCACAAGTTAAATTTGCCTTTGCTAAACCAAAGACATGGCACTAGCATCAAAGAGTTTGTACATAAAGTACTCTTAGTCATCCAGAGGAAGAAAAGCTCTCAAATGCACAATGTCTCCTTTGGAGTGGTTGCCAGGGATTCAGTGAGAGGAGAGACAAGCAAATGTGATTTATTAGAATCATTCCATCTTGCTCTACTGCACCCAAGATGTGAAGACTGTTTTCCCAGATCTGCTGCAACACAAGTGGCTTCTGTCGGAGTTATGATATCAACACTACTCTGCAAACAAGTTCAAGCCAAACCCTTTTGAAATACAGTAGGATAAACTCTGTCCAAATATGCTGCTCAATATTCACACAGAGAGACTGTGGATCTCACTTCCTGTTTCTCCCCTCATCTAGATGCGCAGTACCAAACCATACCATCAGAGGTAAAATAAAGAAATGCCATCCCTTACCCTTGATAATTATAGCTAGTAACCTGCGTCTATAATGACAGTCATTTTGAAATCGTTTGGTTTAACTAGATGGAAATGATGTATGTTTTCATTTGCACATTTTCTAGGCATAAAATATCCATAATAAAAGAGAGAACAGTAAACAAGCAGCTACTGTGCGTGCGTGCGTGTGTGCATGTGTGTGTGCGTGCGTGCACTCATCCTATTCTACCTGCATTACAAACACCACTGCTGCTGGAAATTTGGCTGTTTAGCCCACTCACTGGGCTGGTGTTCAGAGAGGGCTTCTTAGGCATGAGATTTAGTGTCCCCAAATTTTCCACATGCATACTTTCATCTTCTCAACAGAATTGTCACACCTACTGCCTATTGTTGACTTTGTCAACACCCGACCTCAAGCCCCAAAAGGGAGAGGTGGAGTACATGGCGCTAATTCACATCATATTAACACGACACCAAGTATTATGTCAGATGTTTCTGATCCAAACATTAATATGTTCCTGTTGTGGACAGAATGTGCCTGGATCTCTAGTGACAGGAGTTTAAGATCCAGGAGCGGAACCGTAGCCACAGTGTTTATGATATATTTGCTTTCATCCACAAGCTCTAAAGCTGATATTTGCTCAGTGCTGTATTACATTTGCTTTTTCCTGGAAATGCGAATCGCATGAAGAACACTGTGCCTGATTTAGATTTGCTCAGTGACCCTCTGTATAACACTAATGTTCATTACCGGCTAATGTGAAGCTTTGAAGTTCCCCAGATGGTGTTGGGTGTCATTATTCATGCTCATTGTTGGCTTCATGACCTGTAAATGATGCTCTAAACTGGGTTGTTTTCAATGTTGAAACTAAATGTGAGCCTTGCCTTTTGAAATTTCAGTTTGTTTCTTTCAGAATACATGGCTGCCTTTCTATGCAAATTTGAAATGTGTTCATAATATCGTACCTGATGTAGTATTTGTCTAAAATAAAGACTGTCATAAAGCAACAGTACGTGCACAACACAACAATGCACCAACAAGGGTAAATGCACTGTTTATGCCCACATACAGTATCCTAGCCTAGCATAGGGACACATGACACTAATCAAATAGGCTATTGTTTTTACCTGATAACAATAGCAATACCAAATCAAGTACAATTCAGCGCTGTTAAAAGTTTGTGGCCCTATTATTCCTGATCACATTTGATGGCAAGACATGGGCGAGGTAAGGCCTGCTATGGTTGATTCAGAGTGGCCCATTTAGCCCAGAACAAACTCTTTTATAAACTCGCAAATACAACACTTCCCGCTGAAACACAAGTAAAAACAAACCATATAAGGGAACATTCAAATTAAATGAAGACCCATAATGGCTGCAGCAAGTTGTAGCTGTGACTAAAGTGTAATGCTATTGTTGCAAGGTCTGGTGCGGCTGCTGAGGTTTATGTTTATTAGCAGCTAATTCGCCACCAAACATAAAATGACTTTTAAATGTAGCTATCAGTCATTACAGATCTACTTCCATTGTGAGTAGCGGCTAATTTACTCTACTAATTTACTGTAATTTCAGTCTCCTTAAACACGAGTTATATTATTTGTTTGTTACTTGCAAACACAAAATATTTAATTTATGATAGCCCTATCCACTGTCAACTTGGAATTACATCTTGTTTTCTGGTCTGTTAAATGGATTCCTGATTAGTCTTCAATTTTATCCTTGCTTTTGTTACATTCATTTTGGGGGAGCTTGTTTAGCTTGCCACTCATCGCAAATTTAAATGATGTTAGTGATATGTTTTTAAAGATAGACTCTTCAGTGTGCGGACTGTCTGGTTCTGGTGGCTATTGTCTGGCCCGGACAGCTCAGTTGGTAGAGCATGAGACTCTCAGTCTCAGGGTTGTGGGTTCAATCCCCATGTAGTGTAAAACTGTAACTTGTAAGTCGCTTTGCGTAAAAGCGTCTGCTAAATGACTGTAATTTGTTATAGTAGTGAGGAATTTGAAAGAGACTTTGTGAACTGATCCTGAGCATTCAGTTGTGTTCTAGCAGGCCTCCCCTGGCAGGAAAAGCCAATGATTCATCTTTTCACAAGACACATTTGTGTAAAGGACAACAATTGAAGACATGGCATCCACTTACAATCTCCTTAAACCTATACCCTGCAAAAGCCAATGTTTCCTCTGCTAGCTATTACTGAGTGTAGTTTTTCTGCTTTTCACAAACTGTTCTTATTGTTTTCCATAGTCTCCCAGCCCTGCGACAGAAAAAAATTACAGCTCTCGGTGAATAAAGCTGGTAAGCCTGGCTTATAGAGGTCTAATACTAAACAAATTCTACTTAGACCGAAAATAATCAACTTCTCCTTGATGAAGATGCTCCAAACCACTCTCTTGCACTCTTTATCTCTCTTTCACACTCACTATCTCATTGCAGGCACACACACACACACACACACACAGTGATCGTAATGATGGTTACATGTAGTGAGATTAAAGAAAAAAATAAAGGGATTTATTAAAACTAATTAAGACGATAAACAAAAACAACTGAATTGGATTGCAGAAACTAATGGACAAAAAAACCTCAACACTGAGGGTAATGGTATAACAAGAATAAAACACATGAAAATAAAATTAATTAGACCTAATGCATTAAGCAAAATCAAAGGGACAGTAGCTCAGCACACACTCTCTCTCTCTCTCTCCCTCTGTTTTCTCTCTCTCATTGCACAAACACATACATTTTGTTGGTTTCTTTTGAGGTGAGATGTTTTTAATAAGCCCCTTTGTAACCATTGCCTCTCTCTCTCTCTCTCTCTCTCTACAAACAGAGAGAGAGAGAAAGAAAGACCAGCAGAAAGGTCTTAATTCTACTTTCAAAACTGCTGCGAGATATAGAATCACAGTTTTCCCCAGTCAAGATCCTCTGTGGGGAACAGATAGTGAGTAACCCAGACTGTGAAGGTTCAGGTTATTGGAGCATCAGGAGCTCTAAGTATGAACTTTTGAATTCAACTGAAAGTGTACTTTGAAGAGTGAGGCAAGGGCTTCTGGTTGAAGTTTGTATTTATTAATAAAATATATGTCTGATATATATTTATGTTGCAGCTGAACAGAATGTTTTTTTGATGAAAGAGTGGTGCTCCGTCTTGAGTCTGGCTACTGAAAGTTGCTAGCCAAACAAATATCTTCTGTAAATTATGATTCTTGAGGAGATTGGTAACAAATGTGGCAGCGCAAGCAATAATGAGGTGTGTTAGCCATGGTTTAAATCAAACTATAATGTCCATTGAATATTAAAAGGCATGTCTGATGCAGCAAACCACTCATTTTGCTGATGATGCACAGATATTTGTGTCATCAGCAAACTCTTGCTCATTCATTTTATTGCAAACATAAAACTGTTTTTTTTCCAGCTCAAAGATTCATTCATCACGCCTGAGGATCTGGTGGATGAAATTTCAATCATCCGAGGCGCAGTACAATAGGAGGACACCAACCATTAGTGGCATGCCAGCAACCTAGTGGTACAAGACTATAATTATACAGAAAATGATTTGACCCCTACTGTCATGATCTGTCTATTATCTTTATGCCCATTTGAAACCAGCTTAGTTCCGAGGCTTTCGTTTCAAAATATATTATTTAAATTGAAGTCAAATCCACTGGAAATAAGCAACCGCTAATCATGGTGCTCGAATTTATCAGTGAAAATAACCTTGAAGTGATACTGCAAACTGGTACGGGCTATAACCTGTCTGAACTACAAAAAGCAGACAATTACTGTTTTCAAAGGATAACCATCCACTGAGAATGGGGCGTGTGACTGGAATGAAGCAAAATGAAATTCATGCTCCACTTCCTCACCACCACTTCACAGCTTTACCACTCTAAAGAGAGGGGGGGAAATCTTGAAATTTGCCTCAGTATTTTTTTATGTGTAGCCTACTTCAGAAAGATATTTTTTCAGTGAATTTTCTGCAATATGTATGATTTTAAAGAGAACAAGTTAGGCATAATAACACAAACACATGTGACTGAAATAATACATTGCTTAAATGTAAGCCTATTCAGTGCCCAAAACATTTTAGGGTAGGCAGGAAAAAACAGTTGCCTGAATGTGATAACCTGATAGGGAAAGGGGTATACAACTGAAACATGAAATGAATGATGAATGAATCAATCAATCAATCAATCTGTCAATCGATCAATCAATGAAAAATGTATTCATAACCAAAATCAGTCTGCAGGGTTGCTGAAAATCTGTGGCTGGCCGTTTCCGGTCCGTGGGCCTTGAGTTTGAAGCAAATATATATATACTATTAAGTACATTTTTGTTACAAATAGATAACTAGCAAAGCAGTGTGGGGTTAAGAGTTGCAGTATTTATTCACATTTGGATGCTCACAAACTATTTACGCTATATCTCTATGTATGTATCTGATACTAGCCACTAGCCACTTGGTGCCATCAACTTCAAGGACATCTCAAAACAAAACAAAATGATTGCATTCTCAGTCATGAGACATTTGGGTTTAGGGTGTAAGATATTAATCTAGACACAGTTCTAATTATAAATGAAGACCGTCTTGGCAAAGAAATAATTAACTTAGCCTGCAATAAAACACTGTCACATTAAGCAAGAAAGGAGATACACACACTATAGGCAGCATATTGCTAATATAATGAAATTACAACATCTTTCCTTTTAGCTTATTTCCTGGCTGTGAGACATATCTACTGTAATCCATAAAAGCCTATGAGTGCACACAAAGGCCTGGTTAGGCCACTGCAACACAGTCCCAACATATTTAGTCTGTTTATTAAGTTGTCTGTGGCTGAATAGAAAGCAACAAAGGTCTCAGCGTGGCGCATCGTTCCACAAAATGTGCCAACACATTGAATGCGCTCTCCAAGGGCGCACTGGAGACGTGGATGGACAGAATGTGTGGAGCCAAGTTGCTTGGTCAAAAACCCGAGTTTGTGGCTGTCACCAAGGCAACATGCACAGTTAGTTTTGATGTTTGACTGGTTTCCAGCTTCATGGACAAATATTCCTGATTTCTAACTAAGCTAACTGGGTGGACAATCTGTTACAGCGCCCAGATCTAACAGACTGGTCATGATGCATGTGCTGATGTGATGATGTGATGATGTGACATGGCAAACCAGAGACTGCATGCTTGAAAGGCAGAGTGACAGTGATGTCCTTATTTATGAGTGTGGGCATTTTAAGCAAAACTATACAGATAGCTGAAAGCACAGCAGTATTTTAGTTACATTAGATTATTTTTATTATACCTGCAATATTCTACTGTGACCACACACCCATCTGCAGCTATTCCTATTCCTACATGACTGACCTTGGCCAGGACCCACAAGACACACAGGAGTCCTGCAATTATGCAGGCTGTCAGGTGCGACAGGGGGGCACATGTACAGAAATGATTGAGAAGGTCTCAGATGGATATGTATATATGTCTATGGACATCACCTGCTCTGGATATAGGAAGAACCTCTGTTCCAAGACATTTTCAGAGATTTGTCCTGATTAAATGGCATTGCCTGAATTCCTGAGCTCTGGTGGCTCATCTTCACCCTTGTATATAATGTATAGAATGTATATACTGTTTGTTCAAGGCAATACATTTTTCTTCTATCACAATTTTCCCCCACTTCTAAGTTGCAGTATATTGCATTGCACAGCACCACAACATGACCACTTCTAATTGCTTAGAGCTTTAATAGCCAAACATTTTGATGCAATTAAATTGATTTTGTCAGGCCCTCTCTGGACTGCCAGTGACAGCAAGACTCAGGGAAAACGTTCCCATTTATTGTTCATGTGTAGCCGCTGAAATAGATTTCACTTGCTTGTTTGCTTGGGGGAGCAGGAACTGGTGCTACAGCCATTATTACAAATTACATTAAAGTCCCTTCAAAGAATCACAATCACTCAAGATAAAGACAGACGTATCACAATACAAGCCCAGGTTTTCTTTTAGCGGTCCACTCCAGACCAAATGCCGCCTCGCCTCTGAGGAAGAGGCTCTTCCAACGAAGCATTTCTAATTTGAAAAAGAATGGAAAAAAAAAGGATTTCAATGAGCCAGAAAATGTAATGCATCTGGCCCAGCAGCTTTGATGGGAGTCCATCAACTTTGATATTAATGTGAGGATTTACGTGGCCACTCGTGTTCTGCTTTCCAGCTGAAAGAGAACACAGTTGTTCTGTTACATGGGTTAGCACTTCTATAAGGATCACCTGAGACCTGCTGGACTTGTTTCCCTTCCGTATCCTCTCCCACATTGTCCCTCCTGTGCTGAGCACCAGTCAGGCAAGTGACTGTGAAATCATATAAATAATACCCATGTAGATCATCCAAGCTTGGAAGTGGTCAATATACTGTAAGTTATGGTTTGTTATTGGCGTCACTTAATATTTGACCATTGGATTTTAATAAAGTCAAATCCACACTCAGATAGAATTCACATGGGTTATTTCTTGACCTTGGACAGTTACATTCATATCTGTGCACATAAATAAGTCTTATCTAAATCTGGAAACAAGAGAGCCAAGGCTTTTTTAATGATGCCATCATGGAGCACTTCCATTTCCAGTGAATGGGAGACTGATTTATGGGAATGGTAACTGTACCCAGGGTGATTTTACAGGGATATGGGCACATTTTCTGGTTCATAACAGTAAGCCCTACAATAAATGGAGCTCATTTCTATGTTAAAACTCAAACATCATGGGAGTTTAAAAAGTCATTTGAGCAGCTCCAGGATATCATGTTTTAGCATTCTCTGGATTTCAGTTTTTCTTAATCACTATATGAAAAACTACATCATATACCATATTGATTGAACAACATACAATATGGGGATTGTGTTTTACAATGGAATTTCCCTCATAGATTAAATTACATTTAGTTTCTCTATAGGACAAACTTTAGTTTCTCAGTGATGTGTTCAATAATGTGGTCAATAGCAAGCATCTCAAAGTCAGTTCTCAAAGAATAACTTTTAAAAAAGCGAAACATTATGTTTAGTATGAGAACATTAGAACAAAAATATAAAATAATATTGGGCATATTAAAATATAGTCCAACTTGCCTTTTTGGTTTGCATTTCAGTAAATGAATTATTTAAAGGCAGCCAAACGTGAGTTCATTTTCTCTAGCATTGTACTTTACTACACTGAATCTCTGTAATTTACAGGAAATGGTAAATGAGACTGGGAGCTCAGACATCTCTCAGTGAGAGAAGATGACAGTAGTCTGGAAGTTCATAAGTATAAATGTCAAAGTGCAGTTAGGTGCAGCGGGGAGCATGCAGGGGTCGGAGTTTCTCGAACAAGAGGAGCACAGCTCACTAGCACTGGGAAATTGAGGACATCTTGCCAGGGTTATGACTTCAAACATGTAACAGCCACAGCAGCTCCAGGCCAAGGGAACAGATTGCTCCAATTACAGCAAGCCTCACGCACCAGAGTCCCCCTGACACATGCAACGGTCTATTGGAGTGGACTTTGGGTAGAGGCATGTTGATCTGGAGCACTGGGGGCCAACACTCCCACTGCCAATCTGTATTCTGTTTGAACCCGCAGACATCTCCTTTTAGCCCTGCTTTCGTTTCAAATTCTGTTCAGACTGGGTGTCTTTGGCCAGCAATTCAGGTGATTGGCACCTAGTCTCTGAATTTATAACAAAATCAATTCTCCAACAGCATCCCTAAGCACATCAGTCTAAGAGAGATGCTTTCTGCCCCCTCATTTTCAGCTTCACAGGCACTGCATGGTTATAGATAAATCCCTCGGTATACTTACCCATATCGGCTCTGAGAGCTGTGGCAGAGGGCTGCTTTAATTGGCAGCATCGAGTAATGCACAACATGTTAGGAGCCAGCAGCTTTGGGAATCACCTTGTTAATTGAGGGCCGCAGTTGAGCGATTGACTAATTGATCAAGGCCTTTACAGAGGTAGATAATTCATGGTGGCAACACCAGGGGGGAGGAGCCTTGTCAGTGATGATTCATGTATCTCTTGGAGGAGAGGTGGTCTCCATGGTCTCTTTTGTTCAGCAGGCCTGGTGTGAAGGGGATTGTATCATCAGCACCTCCGCCCAAACG
>OOFE01027714.1:27583-38813 GCA_900323365.1 Monocentris japonica | reverse complement strand
TATGTTAGTTATTACTACTACCGCTACTGCTACTACTACTACTACTACTACTACTAATATTACTACTGCTGCTACTGCTATAACTACTACTGCTGCTATCACTACTGCTGCAACTACTATTACTGCTACTACTATTGCTACTGCTACTACTGCTACTACTACTACTGCTACTACTACTAATATTACTGTTGCTGCTACTGCTACTACTATTACTACTACTAATATTACTACTGCTGCTACTGCTACTACTGCTACTACTACTACTACTAATATTACTACTGCTGCTACTGCTATTGCTACTACTACTACTACTACAAATATTACTGCTGCTGCTACTGCTATTACTGCTACTACTATTGCTACTGCTACTGCTATTACTACTATTACTACTACTACTACTACTACTACTACTACTGCTACTACAACTGGTATTACTACAGCACTACTACAACAGCTACTACAATACTATGGTACTACTTCTAATAATAATACTGTTACTGCTAATAATGCTACTGCTACCATCTTCAAAACACACTGACACAAACACACACACACACACACAATACACATACACACGACTATTTCATACTACATACACAAGCAAAAAGTTCTCCAATCCTGGGAGGAGCAGAGAAACACTCTCTCTCCCACTCTCCCTGTAACTGTCTCTCTAGCAACATCTCTGTCTTCCCCCAAATCTCTCCCCCAATCTCTCTCTCTCTCTTTCTCTGGTCGATTAGGAGCTGATGGGTTTATTACCTTGCAGACTATTGAGTGTGCAGTGATCATCGCGTGTGATGTCTCTGTGTATGTGTGTGTGTGTGTGTCTCCTATGGATCCATCCAAGCCTCTCTTCATTGACTCCATTACACTTGGCGGGTCTGCAGATGGATGGAGAGGGATCCCATTACACCAGGCGAATCGTTGGCCCATTCCTAATGCCGTCTTTGTGTTGGACATGGTATTCGGACTGGTTTAAATCATACACACCGACATCGGCACTAGTGATCTATATGTGAATTTAGCGTCCCGGTATTGTGAAAATAATATTCTCTCGACGTGTTTGTGTGGCCTTTATGTCCTTGAATTATTCATGTCTGTGTTAGTTTTTTTTTGTTATTATTCAAGATAATAATGTTATTATTCATGCCACCTAGCACGGCCCATCCCACACGGGATTAGAGGACACCATTACATACATAACATATAGCCTAAGGGATGGAGCATTCCAGCCTAGCGTGGCCCCGGTGCAGGCATCGACCCCCGAGAATGAAACTCCCCGCATGGAAAAACTGCTTTTCCCAGCTTCATCCGACCCAAATGACTCGTTTTCAAACAAGCAACTCAACCTTTTCTGGATCGTCAATATTAAAAAAAAAAAATCTCACGCATCTTCCAATAAAAAAGGACAATAGGAAACAAAATGAAATTCATTTTCTATTTCATTGAGATGTCACATTGACGACATTCGATTTTCCTCCTCGGGAGCAGCATAGCGTCCCGTTTCAATATGGAGCGGCAATATTCCTGATCTCAGATCTTTTTTTTTCTTAGGCAGGTCATATAAAACATAGCTATTTGAGAGGTGCTTGTGCTTAATCTCGCAAAAAAATCTCATTATCTCATTATTGCTTATTAATGTGCATTTTCTACCTTTTGGCCGGGGCTCACTGAGTAAAGAGACGTTCAACTATCCATGTATGAAACACATCTAACTTGAAATGCATCCCCCACTATTCAGATCAGCTGGCATTTCAACTATATTTCAATTGTAAATCAGCCTACATGGGGCAATACATCATTTAAGGCTCAGCAGAAACGTCTTCGAAGAGTGCGGCGATCACGGTGCAGGGGGACGCCCGCAGAGATGCTTGTATCCTCACACAACAACATCACTTTCACCAGAATTAGCCCCAACTAGGCCACGGCTGGCAAGTCAGAGTGAAAATATAATACCTGTTCTCACAGGCCTTCGCGAGCATGCTGATCTGGAGAGAAATTGGCTGCCACCTGTGGAAGGTTTTAAGCAGTTCAAGAAATGCAGTGAGTGCAGCTTGAAATGTGCCTCCACCTTCAGCTTGGGCCAGCTATTTGAATGCATTATAATAATCCAAGCATTTCACTATTCCAAGCAACCTGCACGCCTGCAGGTTTCAGATTAGCGAGATGCTACTGTATTTTTAATAGGAGGAAAACTCTGTATTGCACAGTTTGGATTACAGCCCAGATTTGGAAGGCATAATTACGGCAGCAATATAAAGTAGGTGAGGCAGACCAACAGTGCTAATGGAGTTCACCTCAATAATTCAAAAGAAAATAAACAAAAAAAAAATGCTACTAATATTCTCATTACTATTAATCTGGCTTTCATTTATATAGGACTTTTATTGTGATATGCCATTTATGATCATGCCCAACCACCAGCGTACTAGTTCATTTTCCTTTCACACACCAAGTGTCTTTTCCTTCTCTTTGTCACTTCCAGTACAGCTTAGCACAGTACAAACACACGTGTTCATTTCTCCTTTCTCCTTCTTCTTCACATGGAATACACTCAAGCACACTCTGCCCCCCTCAAGTCTGCAAACAGACTTGAGGGGGGAATGAAAGATGCATTAACACACACACAGATAAAGGCATGGAGCGGCTAGTGTGATTCATCCCACTGCACATAAAGGAAAAAAAACAGGCTTTTAATCAGATGAAAGAGCAAATAGTATATTGTTCTCCCTCAATGTTATCTCCTGCTACCCAGCAGGGCCTGAGACACAAATGACCTTTTCCTGTTTGGAAGGGGGGGGGGTCCTGAGCAAGTTCTACTTGTTAGCCTGCAATTATAAGCAGAGGGTCCCTGGTTGAAGCCCAGAAAAACCAGGGGTGTTGAAATCAAAAATTCACTGTAGACTTAAAGGCACAAGGTTTACCCGCCAAGGACCGGTTACAAGCGTTTTAGGAATCACAGGCATTTAAAAGGGTAAACATTTGGTGTCAGAATTCCTCTTCTCTGTACGCACGGAACGATACGCTAGAGGCAAAAGCTCGGCGAGTAAATCCATCATGTTCCTGCGTAGGAACCCGAGTTTCACCTTACTCGCGTCCTCCAGGCAACGGGGGTTGCATCGAGTCTGAAGTTAGGGAAACCACAAAGCAAGTTTCTTGTGGCAAAGTTGTGCTGAGTATTTTCCCCTGCAATGGGGCTGGGATTTTCTTCCTGCCTTTCTCTCTGCTCTTGCTTTGCTGGTTCAGTGGTTACATAACTGCTCGAAAGGAAGGGAAGAACTATTTTTCCTGATGTTTCAAACAACGGGTATTTGTTTGATTTCTTAAAGTTAAGTGTTACTGTAGATAAAGAATAGTTCTATTTCGTAAACTGAAAGCACATTTCAAGTTCTGAAATTCCCTGTCACATCAATATCTCAGCATGCAACGCAAAATTGTCCATCAGTGCTGTTTGCGGGTCAAAGGGACTCATTTACCTCTCTGGGAAACCTATGATAATAATTTCTACAGTAGTTACCTTCTAATCATCTCCTAGACAAGCCTGGCGACATACAAATGCAACCGCAATTAGCTGCTTCCCACTGAGCGAAAGATCTCAATTTTCAAGCTGTATGTTCGTGGTGTCACATTTTGAAAGCAGGGCTTCCCACAGAGGAGCTTTGTTTATTGATTGACAGCTTGGAGACGCCTCAATTCTTGAACTCTTGCACAATGAATCTGAACAAAATAACTTCGAAATAGTGAAAACGGCTCCTCTGGCTAAAACCATGGAGCACTGAAGAAGGAAGACACAAAGTTGATGGCTACAGGACAGAACTGAGAACCAGGCAGCAAAGGCTTACTCATTCTGGACAGGCCAGAAACTGCATCTCCTCATTGTCAGTAAAACATATGTTTATTTCTAAGATATAACATATCTCCCTGGGTTCCTGTGGATTGAACAATAACGTCCATCACAGCATCAGGATATCCTCTAATTCAATAAAACCTCCGCTACCCTCTCAAAGCACCCCATGATGATGGTGATTTGATAAAACAGCAACAACAAAATAATACAACGTACATGATGTAGGAAATGTTACAAATTCATCGTACACGTTCACTCCAAGGCCAGCCTTGTTTTTGCCCTAGTTTTGATGGACCAAGTTGGAGTATATCCAGTTTAAATAGATTAAGCTCTTTTCAAAAACACTCAGGCGATGTGTAAGCTAAGCTGCTTACTGGACAAAAGAAAAAAAAAACATCTCAGATAAAGATCGAAATCCAGATGATTTAAACAGTGCCGGTGAAATGCCAGCGACGCAAAATGAAGGTTATAGATTTATAGCTGGCCATCTTGGCATAATGGTCTCTGTCCTCTGTCAATACACAAGAAGAGAGGCAACACAAAACAGCTGTGTGCTAGCCACTCAGGTTTCTGTGATGGGCGCACATACACACACACACACACACACACACACACACAACACACACACTTCAATAAAAAGGTGGCGCCTCTCCGGGCTTTAACAGAGTGCTATTGATGAGACACATGTGGTAAAAACAGAGAGGCAAAAATTGGATATGGTCCACGGCATCTCACGACCATCGACAGCCAGAGACTCCCTACAGGCACCAGCCTTTGACCTTGCAGCCTTGTGTGAAGGATGCAAGTCAAAGTCTTGTTAGTCTGGGCCCGCTGGAAAAGTGGTTGCTGCTCCCCACTGTAACATTGCTGGCAGTGGGGAATAAGTTCGGAGGCAGAATAATCATAGATGCCGAAGAGCGTCCAAAACAAATAACATTAAGATGGGCTGCATAGGCAGAAATATCTACAGAGACACTTAGACCAATTTAGTGTTACGGCCCCGGCATTAGGGATGGTCCACAGTCCGACGGGTACATTGATACAGTAAATGTTTATGTGGGTCTTAAACTGTTCTGTTAAAACCACTCACGATCAATAAAATCCATATGGGATGGCTTGTAAAAGGCACACACTGGCACCTAACGGCTTGGCAAAACCACTGGAGTTGATACGCATCGATGACCCATTGCTGAGAGGTATAAATCCATTAGATGCAGACAAAGGGAAGCAACCTTTCAAGCTACAGGAAAACACTGGGCATCCAAAGCGGATGACCCAAAACACACTGAGTTTCTGATCCCTTACAAAAATATCTTTTTAGTCGACTATTGTCTGGGTTCCGACCTTTTAAACACCATTTCCACGGGGGGAATGAGTTCAATTTTGAATTGAATGTCGAGAGACAGCACTGTATTTCAACAACCAAGTGGAATTATAAACAAACACATCGATTTACAGCCTGTAAAATGCCTCTACCAAATAGATTCTGCTTTGGTGCATCATTTGGCAGCTTCACACTCTTTGCTATTTGCCCTAAAGACAGAGATCACACCAATCCAGGGCACTCTCTCTGCTTGAAAGTGGATCAGGATATTTTTTCAGCCCTCTTGAAGGCTAAAATGCAATTGAAGCCCTGCGGGTGTTGCATCAAAGGAATTGTAATATCAAAGCAATATATGTGAACAGCTGCAGTGATTTTGCAGGAATCCTCAGCACCCGCGATTTGTGGCTTCATCAGCCAGGTACATCCTCAAGGCAAGGCAGAGAAACCTGTCACCCTGAGGACTAATCACCCTGAGGGTAGTGTGTACGTGCGGGTGGGCACTGTTCACTGTGGCCTTGAAGGTCAAAGCTTGCCTCCCGTGCTTATAGACTAAGCTGAGTGCAAGCAACCTTTGGACCTTACTGCTGAGGCTGGGGACACACAAGGAGACTTTTAAAATTCTAACCAATTCTGAAAAGACATTGCCTTGAAAACGTAATGATGAATTTCACAGATTTTTTAAAATATGCTCACACGATTAGGCAAGGACGGGGTATCACACACTTGGCCATATAACTGAGATTATCCTGCTGACTCCCGATACTGCAACCTGACACCGATCAAGGCAACAGACTCACCTCGCTGTAAACTGGGCTCTCATTGGCTACTGGTGGTCTCTGATCCCTGCACACTACAAGACATGTTGAGGACCCTGCAGATATTGATTTGTTTGATGTTATCGGGGCGACTCAGATCAGTCTGATCATACTGAATATGTACATTTGCCTGGATGGGCAAATCTGACAAAACGTATGAAGATAATGTTATCGGCAGCTCACTGACTAAGTAGCGATTGTCTGTCATTCTGAAGATCTAGCATGGACTTCTGCACTGCCTGTAGGCATCACAGCATGATTATCGAGAAGCTGTTTTATGGCAAGCTGGTTTAAGAGCCAAGATCCAACAAGGAACTCCAAAGTTATCTCCCCTTTTTGGTATGTAGGTGGAATAAACCCAGCAGTGCAACTTAGGCAGGGGAAGGGAAGCTGTTGGGGTTGAACTCATGTTGGAGGGGGGCTTTTCTCCCCCTCCACCCTGTTCCTCAGCTCACTGTCACACTGGATATAACTGACTATTCACAGTGGCCAATCACGCAAGAGAGCCAGAGAGAGAGAGAGAAACTACCACAACACTAGATGTCAGATCCAAGCTTGATCTTAATTTTCTGATCACACAAACTGCTGTTCTTCAGCGATGACAGTGTCCTAAAACAGGCGCCGAGGAACAAAAAGTGTGAAACTCAACTGTCTTCGGTATGTGAAAGAGCTAAAAGAACTAAGAGCTAAAATCAGCTGATTGTTGCTTCTTGCAGGGAACGGAGGAAAGGCAGCGACATGCCCAGCAGCATTCAAAATGAACAAAGGACCAGGCAGGAAAAAAGAAAGGGATAAAAAAAAGGAAACAGTGGACTTGTGAAATGGAAATCCAGTCAAGCCTGACTCCCCCTTGGTCTCCGGTTACTATTTACAGCGATAGCTTTCCTTTTACACTCCACACTCCAGCCCATGAATATTGCATCAGCCAGCAGTTTACTGTAATGCCAAAGACATCTCTTTCCGCCCGGTATCAATGGGGACCGTGGTGATGCTTTAATGGGGTGAAAGGAAAGGGGAGCGAACGGTTCGTAGTTTCCTTGATGAACCCCATGGTGAGTGTCACAAGAAGTGCAACGTGGTTGCAAAAGTAAAAAATAAAAGAAACTGCCTGGCAATGAGAGGTGACATGAATCATGAATAGACCTATCCACACCACAGCAGTCACCACCTTGGGACATCAACCGGCGCGTCCACAGCCCCTTTGCTAACATTTCAACTTTTCAGCAGAATCTGCAAGCTGTCCACGCTCTACAGGCAGTTTACTAGGAATCGTGACAGTTCGTTGAAAAGGCGGAGGTGGAGAAGGGGATGAGTAAGATGTCAACCAGCATTCAAGCTCACACAGCAAATGAAGAAGGACGAATGTATTGATGAAGATTAGCGGTGAATACTTGTGCAGAGGCGGAGGTGAAGGTGGAGGTAACCTGGAGGTTAGAGAAGCAGACTTGTAAATGGAAGGTTGCCAGTTCAAATTAACTGTCCGGCTGAGAAAAATGTGGGCGGGGAAAGTGAATAACCAACCACAGAAGTGCCCATGAGCAAGGCACTGAACCCGCAACTGCTCCACTGGAGATGCTCAGCGGCCAACAGTAAAAGACTATGGTTGAACACAACAAAGGGTTCGGGAATGTTGGACCAAGTTCTGCTATTTCTATGACATTTTTAGGGACCAATATTGAGTAAGAACATCACTGAAATCCTTTCGGCTTGAATGAAACAGAAACAAACCTCAAACAACATATAATAATGTTTCTGTTTTTTGGGGGGGAAATGGTTTATGTGTTTGGACATCTTTAATGATGAACCTTTCAAGGCCAAATGAGTAGCAAGACTAATATTTGCGACTCTAGATGGACTGCTACTACTGAATGTAAAGATCATCTCCCGCCTGTGACATCCTGGATAGCCTCCCACCCTGTTTATAAGAAAGCTACCTAAATATAATAAAATAGCTGTTATACACATCATTGTGTTTACTGTTGTTTTGGTCTGTTTCCATGGTACTATTCTGGTTTGTTATTCATACAGGGGTATTCATGAAATTTATTGTCCACCATGTAGAGTGGGAGTAACAGCTAGGCTATTGTAATGCTTGAGTGGTTGGGCTAAAGTTGAGGCCCTCAAAGTGCCTAACATGGGATTCAAACTTTTATTTATACATTTATTCATACAGGGCATACAGGGCATATGCAACACACACAGCAGCTAATGTTTTGGAACTGAAGTGTAACCTCCCCCGCCATTATTAGCTTGGCTAATGTAATGCTTGAGCAGCTGGGCTAACGCTAACATGGCGCGACAGCGCAAGTTAATGTTTTTAGGCCTGTCTAACATAGGGTGACGCGGGTTCCTGGGTTGGGTCAGGGTAACTGGATGGTGACAAATAGCAGGCGGTGACATGGCCCTCGGCAGTGAGAGGGAAAAGGCCCGGACATGGTGTGACATCCCAGCCATCCATCATGTGGTGGGGAAAGAGGGGAAACCCTTACTTCCCATAAATCAGCTTCCTGGAACACCGAGGGCTGCTTGCGGCATAGCACTTTTCACATTGCTTCTTAGCCCATCTTACAAAAAAAATCAGTGTGGCAGGTGATTTTGCTCTGGCAATTGCTAAATCACCCAAAAAAATACAAGCAACCAAAAACTCGGGAGTGCAAAGGTCAGGGTTCTAGTGCCTTACTAATATTCCTGTGATGTAAGGAAACAGAAATAATAGTTAAGGAGAGATAGAGGGGATTTCTTTTGTGTTTTAAAATAGCAAGTAGAGAAAGTAGACAAATCATTCAGAGGGAACCAGATGGGGAAGTCTAACTGGAAAGGGAAGGCCATTCCACCATTAGCAAGTCAGCAGGGAGAAGAGTGGTGGAAACCGGATGGATGACCAGGTCATTACAAAGGAATCAGGTTCACCAGCACCGGGTGCTAAACCACTCCCTTTAATTAACTCATTTGGATAAGACACATTTCCACCAGTCCATGACACGTATGTTTGCTTAGTTATTTCTGGAATTTTGTAGAACACGGTCTACTTGAAGGCACCTGTTCTAAAGAAGGGCTTTGCAAATACAGGGTAATTGCTGATATCCAAGATGCCCTAACAAAGCAACAACACTGATTCCATTGTCATTTGTGTGATTGAAACCAAGAATGCCTTGTGTCGGTGCAATCAGCCATGGAGCAGTCCCAATTCCTGATACAAGCACTCTCACAATGGCAGCGATATAGGTGGCAATGAGTGCCCACATTAACAAATATGGGTCAGCGCTCCGCTATTATGATTTATTTTGCTTTTGTGCGCCTGAGGTCCTAATTTATCTGCCTCTGGCAGTTCCAGAGGGAATGGTACGCTGGCTAACTCAAATCTCCCCCGACACAATGTGCCTTTGAATGTGCTCTCGCAAACACAGACATAACTGAGCCGTAATTGGCCCGCGAGATTTGCATTTGAATGGAGGGAAGGCATGCGTGGGAGGCCTGCGCAGGAGAAATAGCTGCACGTCTCACTGTACGAGGGAGGAGAAAGAGGAACGGGGGAAGAGTGGAGGGCTGGATGAAGGTAGCGTGGAGGAAGGAAGAGGGGGAGAAGAGGGAAGGCGGAGAGAGTTGGGCAGGAAGAGGGAAGAAGGGAAATCGAGTGATAGCGAGAATGTAGGAAGCGGGTTGAGGGAAAAGAGAGGAAAGAGAAAAAGGGGGGGGAAAACCAGAAAATTTCGGGACGGTAACAAGAGATGGAACAGGGTGGAGGAGGTGTCCTAATTAGAGTAGAGAAATAGAGGGAGAGAGAGAGAAGATGGGCAGAGCTGTCTAACAGTTGGTTGACATATCTACTCAAAGGAGGCAGAATTCTAGCTCAAAACTGCTTCTGAATTGTTTCAGAGGCTTTTCTACCCTGCAAATAATGAAATTCTGGGGGGAACACCGCATCATTATAAATTTTGGAAAATCTTGGCATGAAAATGATAAGGCATACAATATTGGCACAAAATATCAATCAAAAAATACCAGTATTGGTCTTCAAAAATCGCTGCCCGTCGAACTCTACCCTGAAATCTGAACAATACGGGGATAGCATCGCTAAGAAAGGGCCCTCGGAAGAGTCGGAGAAGAGAGAAGAGAGTTTGGGACTGGAAAGGAGGCCAGCGATGTCAGGAAAAGAGAAAATAATGTCACAAGACAGAGGAAAGAGAAGGAAGCAGAGAGTACGACAAAGCAGAGTGGAACAATGTGCAACTCTGCAGAAGACAAACACACACACACTCAAACACACAACTCCCATGACGCCACTGGCCAGCTGTTTAAAAGGTGTCCTCGGAGAGCGTGTCCTAACCCCTGCTACCCCACCCCGCCCACATCACCTGGGCCTGTCACAGCCAATCAGAATAGCCATTAATCACACCTCACGTGAATGCTGTTACCCCTGCTACTCCTCCAAACCCTCTACCCCTCAGCATCCTACTCTCCTCCAGTCTTGCTTTTTTGGAAATTTCTTTCCATTGACTCACTACCTTAGCCTGAATTCAGAATATCTTTTTTCCTTGCCTTGCGCTGGTTCCCCACTCATATTAAGAGTGGGGAACATTACATTACAGTCATTTAGCAGATGCTTTTATCCAAAGCGACTTACAAGTTACAGTTTTACACTATGTGGGGATTGAACCCATGACCCTGAGACTGAGAGTCTCATGCTCTACCAACTGAGCTGTCTGGGCCAATTTTTGGATTGAAGCAATAGCTGATATTTTGTTCAGTTTGACCATTTTCAGAAAGATGGTTGATGAATCAACTTTATTTGGCATGAACACAGTATGCATGCAGTGAAATCGTTTCTTTGCATTCCTCTGACTAGATATACACACATCACTCCACACACATGCACTTTTCCAGGTCAGAGGACAGCGCAGGTGTCAGCTATCAGACAGCGCGCCTGGAGCAGTTGGGGGTTAAGTGCCTTGCTCAAGGGCACTTCGGCAGTGTTGGTGGACACCGTAGCTGTCATTTTTCAATCACCAGCTCACAGCTGGAATACACCCTCCTGGTGGTGCCGGGGATCGAGCCAGTGACCCTCCGGTGATGGGTTGGTCTCTCTAACCGCTAGGCCAACCTGCCGCCCAAAACCTTCATTCCCATACCGGGAGTCGAACCCGGGCCGCCTGGGTGAAAACCAGGAATCCTAACCGCTAGACCATATAGGAAGTGAATCCATTGCAAGGATTCAGTGTCTCCCCCAGAATTTGATTCTGGTTC
>OOFE01027714.1:0-25000 GCA_900323365.1 Monocentris japonica | reverse complement strand
CTATCTAAAACACCACTTTGGGGCTGCATGGGAGCTGGCGACTGGAGGGTCGGGGCCCATCAGAACATCTATGGCAATTAGTGCAGAAGTGCCCTTGACCGAGGCGCTGTCCCAACAGGATTTGTTTCTAAAAGCAGGGGCTTAAGGTGATAGATTGCTGCCCGTAGGTCAAGTCAAGTCAATTTTAATCACACAAAGGACTTTTCAGAGATGAGCCTACCAAGAGGAAACAGAGGCAGAACACAAAATGCTGAATAGAATGCTCAGACAGAAACAACCCTACCAACCCATCTAGCCTAACCTAACCTAGCCTAACCGACCGCACCAGCCTGAGACACTCAAAGAACACAAGGAAAAACTCCCCAAAAAACCTTATTAGGAAATAAAAAATGAAAGAAAACTTGGGTGGGACAGTTCAAAGAGGGATCCCCCCACCAGGTTGGCTGAGCGTGCAATAGCTGCAAGAACAGATAATATAATGGGTAGTAACATAGACACCGACAATGAGTAAGGGAAGAACAAATGGGGTCGATGGGACCAGGCCACAGTGTACAACAGGTGCATGAAAAGAAAAGAGAGAACATAGAGCTGCTCTAAAACACAACCCACACACAGTTAGTTGATGTGATGATGCAGATCCAATGGCCGCTTATTATGAAAGTGCTGTCTGAGCTAGAGTAAGGGAAGGAACTAGTGTCGGTCCTGAACTAAGCAGAACTAGAATGAAAGTGGGAATCGATAGGAATATGCAAGGAATACGCTTCCCTAATCACACGAGGAAGTTGATTCCAGAGATGGGGAGCTTGGCGGGAGAACGCTCTGCCGATTTCTTCTTGATTCTCGGGACGGCAAGGCAAGGCGACTGGAGGGTAAGAGGGGGCACATTAGGTATAATAAGGTCAGATAAATATGATTGCACGAGCCCGCGTAACAATTTCTATCTTAGTGGGAGTACTTTGAAGTCTGATCTGGCTTGAATTGGGAGCCAATGAAGGGAGGACGAAATAGAGAGTTACGTGGTCAAAGTTTCTAGTTGTAGTCGATATTCTGGCAGCACGAGTTGAAGGTTTTTTAAAGGAGATTGTGCTATAGGTGCATAAAAGCGGTTTGAGGCTTGTGTGGTACTCAGTTCAGCCCTGGAAAAAACTGCATGAGTCCTTGCAGATCACTAATGACAGACTAACCAATCATCTACCCTATCCTAGGATTCTTTTCCAGGGTCAAGAAAGTCACTGAGCAAAACAATGCATGACTTTCACACGTGAATCTCGTCAAAACCATGCTGCCATTAGCCCCAACTAGACAGTGCCACAAAAAAGAGAAGAAACTGGTTCTCCAAGCTGCTATCACATTTTCCTCAGAGGAACCGCATCCTGTAAAACTTTTTTTCTGACAGGCTGCGTTGGCTAAAGTACATACCGTGTCATTTCCATCTCTCTATACCATCCATCCTGTCTATTTCTACCGTAATCTATCAAAGCAAAGGTGCCAAAAAAAGCACACCGAGTTCTTTGTTTTGATTGATCTGTTTCTTTCTATTCTAATAAATCAGAGGTTTTTGGAGTCATTTCGAAGCAGGCTTGTGCCAGTTCAAATCCCCAGACCAGCTGGCAAAAATGTGAGTGGGGAAAGTGAATGAGTAACACTCTCCCCTTCCTCAGTGATTACTGCCAAGGTGCCCTTGGGCAAGGCCCTGAACCCCCAAATGCTCCAGTGGAGCTGCTTAGCGGCCACCAGTAGAAGACTGTGGCTGTACTGGGCAACTCCCAGTGTGAATGTGTGCAGGAGGTTGCTGGAAACAAGCAGGGAGCTCTGTAGAAAATCAGAATGACAAAAATGAAAAAATCGAGACCCTAACCAAAGAACCCTTGAAGAACCTTCCATTTTCTGGGTGTAGAACTGAGGCAAATCAAGCTTTGCTTTGATGGTCCAGTCCTTCAGGAAGCTGCAGGGCGTTTCCAGAAGCAAGGACGCATCCTGCTGAATGATGTAATTTCCCTCTGCATGGCCTGACCCCTGACCCCTGACCCCTATCCCGGTGCAATCACTGTGTGTTTATTTAGAGCCAAGGCCATTTAACGGATGAGTAGGTCTCCCTGGCATCCGCTCAATTATTCAGCACCCTGTGCATGTGTGTGTGTGCATGTGAAGGTCTGTGGCTAAGAGAGAGAAAAATGTGTGCATGTATCTGTATGTGTACATGTGAAGGACTGTGCTGAAGTGATAGAGAAATACTGTACAGAGGGATATGTGTGTATATGGATGTGTATAGATGTGTGTGTGTGTGTGTGTGTATGTGTGTGTTGCCCCAGTGTCTATTTGTAGCCCATCAGTTGGATTCTTGCGAGCCGGCACAGAGGAGGGCTACCCAGGGAGCAGCGGAGAACAGGTTTTTAGCTGCCAGACACAAACACCAATTAAGTCCGAAGGCAGAGCTAGCTGGCCTTCACTGGATCTACACTGGATCACTGTGGCCTAAATCCCCCCACAGCCCAGTCCCTGAGCAGCCTCTTGGTCTGATACAAGAATCAAGCCCTTTGAAGATTTTAAAGGTGCTACGTATGCATTTTTTAACATAGCATCAATATATCATTGTCAAATTAATTGCGATGCCTTGGTATAAATATCACAAATAAATGAAACCACAGTGAAGATGATTGGTAGCCTCTATCTCACGCCAGTGGTGTTGTTAGTGCTAGTGTTTCTCCAAATTAAGAGTACATTTCCCATAAACCCTGTCCCTCCACGACTCTTCCTAGGTCCACTTTCTCTGCAAACCAGTGTTGTTTTCAAAATTATGCAAGGAACAGCAGTTCCATTTATATAACTTCATATAAATAATAGTAATAATTATATAACCCTTTTCATAGCATGGTTTGATGGGTCATTCACACGGAAACAGGCTCAGAAGCGAATGTGTGTCTGACTCATGCCTATGTCATCACCAGACTTATTCTGCTTGTGTTACAGAAAATAAATTTAGGGCATGTGTGATGGGATATTGCTAATATAATTTTCTCAATATATTTCATGTGCTTTGTATATTTGTGTAGTCTGCTATTGTGAGAGCGTCCTACTTCTCCCTCGCGATCCACCAATGGACCATCATTATGACGATCAGCCTATGTGAATGAATTGGAGGGTCATTTTTTTTTTTTAACTTGAACTTGAAATCCAGTTTGCAGAAACAGAAATCTGCTTCACGATCCAGCACCACAGTGACCACAACAGGGAAATTATGCACATCATCATAGAATGATGGGAGCTTCTACCAGTCACCGTTGGCCAGTGGTGGTGTTTCATAACGCCATGGACATTACAGTCAGTAATTCACATTTTATATGAGCAGTGCATGAACAGGCAAAGCAGCCAGACTTCTTCCTGCAGCTGCCTAAGGGACTGCATGCAAACCACATGACAGCCTGGGAAATATGCAGTGTGTTTTATGCATTTGAAAAGCTTGTTGGTCTCTGACTTTTCTTCCCTTAGACCCACAGAATCCATTGACCTTTTTAATATTGAATGAGGCAGTAATGCAAATGGATTGCCATACTGCGGCAGCCTATTTTGTTCACATTGTCGGTATGAGCATGCAAAACAACACACTGCTGACTTTTTTTGATCACTGTGGTTCTTGTATGATTGCAGTCACTTCTGTATTCGTCACAGACATGCAACATCTTTGTTTCCATCTGGCTGACAAGTAAATTTTGAGCGAACCTTTGAAATGTTGCAAACAAATACATCAGCCGGGCTTGAAGCAAATAAACAAGCTTCAATTTAGAATGAAGCTAAATCAGAAAAAAAGACTACATTTCTGGGAGGCATTTGGCAGACAAACTTTGGCTGCAAATGCTATATATACCCCAATGAACGCAATGGCTTGAACATGTTGGTGTTAATGTAGTCCAATAAAAACTTTTGCAAGAAGTGCACGATCCTCAACACTTTCATTGCAAACACTGCAGTCATTCTTTATCTGACAGATGTGATTCCATCGCAATTTTTTTCTGCATTTTTGCCTTTATTCCAATGCCACAATGGAAACGGTGCTAATTTAACCCATTTGCTTGATTTCAAGTTTTAGAATGGGTCATCTCTAGAGAGTGTGCGTGCATGCAGGTGTGGGTTCATGCATGCTGTCAAACAGTGTGTGTGCAACCAAGCTGTTTCAATGATGAAAAGTGGCCCATTTCCTCCCCCATGGGAAACCAGTGCAAGTTCTGACAGAGAGAGAGAGAGAGAGAGAGAGAGAGAGAGAGAGAGAGAGAGAGAGAGAGGAGGTCAGAAGTCTGATCTTTGCTGAAGACTTTATTCTTCTTTACCCATTCAAAGAAGATTTAAAGAAGATTTACAACAGAGCTTGAACATCATTTCAAGTTTAGCAATACGTTTAGCACTGACTGTGAAACTTTAAATTGACCACACCAAAACTTTGATTATCAATTCCACGATGGCAAAGCTGTAAATGAATTAAAAGACACGTCAAGATACAAATTCCAGTTTATATTCTGATTTGTTCCTGGCTCAAAATTCTACACACTGTAATACATTCAACTGCATTATAGTGAAGTGTGGGGTCCATTAGCCAGTGAAGAAAACCTTCCAGTAGAAACCCTGCATGCAGAGCTGTGCAAAAATATACTTGAAGTCCAAAGGACAATAATGAATGCAGGGCAGAACTCAGCCAATATTATCAACATTCAAGAGCGAGGCATAAGATTTGATGAACATCTCAGATCCAGTGAGCCCCACTAACTCCTATCCTCTCTCTGCAATACCAAGAGTTAAACAAAGACAGAAGTCCCCTCTACCAGCTGGTTCTGAAGCTTTGGCCACAGAGTTTCAACACAGCCCTCAATCCATCTGGCCCAACCAAACCAGAATTAGACTTGTAGTTGGCCCGAAACAGAGAGTACAAGGTGGCCAAATATTTGACCACCATGACTGACAAAATACTGAGAAAATCATTGATTATGTCAGTGGACACAACATGGCCACAGAAACAGGCCAACCCAGGCTTACCTGGAAACCCAGGGAGGACAGGCTGTGCTCATTTTATGATTGGGGGAGGACTGAGACAGAATCTCACTGTTCACTACGCTGAGGCATGAAGAAAATCCCCAATCCTCAACAAGTTCCCCATTTATGCGGTGAGAAGAGTTGGTGTGCAATTTTACCTGCAAAAGTTGATTTGTTGTTACGCATTAAAGGAAATACAACAATACTGAATGAATAACACTGTAGTTATTGTATTGTGTATTCCATTGTGAATGTAATTTTGTCACCTTCTGCTTTGGAAATGTATGGAGAGAGGGAGCAGTCAGGTCAGACAAACATGAAGGTAGCACTAAAGCCAGGAAAAGTGTGGCATTGTATAGGCCAGCTCAACAACAAAGTATTCTCCTTTTTCCCCAAGGTCTTCTTGTGCTTTATAAGCAAAGACAGAACATGATAGCATATACATACAATACATACAATACATACAATACATACAATGCATACAATGCATACAATGCATACAATGCATACATGCTCAGCTTAAGGATGGGGTAGCAAGCAATGAAAAAGGCATCAATTCTGACAATGGGAGTTAGCATATGGTTACTTTTGTGTCAAAGCGCCCCAGAAGAGCAGGTGTAATTAGAGAGTCTGGCCCTGGTAAAGGATTTGTGTCATTATCTCACACCATACTCCCCAAACCATGGGGAAGAGCACAGCGCAGCAGATCACTCCACCGCTGAGTGGAGCACATGTACAGCCACAACACAAGTGCTGCCGTGTGTGTGTGTGTACCCCCACAGCTAAACAAAATGTAAATACAACAAAAATGAATGTCCTTATTGCCCAGGCCCCCCAAAAATAAAATAACAATTGCAATTAAAATTGTATGGAGCCCATGAAGTGACATGCAGCAAAAACAATAAAAAAATTCAAAGTTTCTAGTGCGCATGAGAAACCATTTCCGGTAGTTTTGCTTACAATGGCCAATTATTTTCTGTCTCTACTTTATTGTTCTGCGTAGAGATGACAATACATAAGTTGGTTACACCATTACATTATCTCTAAACGGCATGTAAAGCGAATTTGGAGCCTCAGACTGTATCACCGCAAGGAATGCACCAGCTTTGATCGGGTGATTGGCTGGATGCATTGGGTGAATGATGTGGTTATCCTGATTATTCCAGGACTGTAGCAACTTAAACTACAGCAACAGATGATGCTGCGCACCTAGGTAGGCGCTGTGGGACTGTACAGCATCTGAAATTGTCTGTGTACTTGTTTGCGTACAAACAAGTACAGCATTTCAGAGTGAGCCAGTCCTCTTCCTGTTTTGGTTGAGACACTTCCTTTGTGCCATGAGTCAATACTGCACAATTTGCAGGAAATCATACCCAGGGGCACATAGAATAAACACAGAGAATAAATCAATTGTCTCAGCGGTGGTCTTTTCTACAGCTATTATACTATGCTACCAAAATTAATTTAAGAATGATATATTGAGGTAAATATTCTACACATAAAAGCTTTAAACTTCAACATGTAGTTAAACTGATCTTAGAATGGGCACAGGAACAAAGATACACACAGACACACACAGACACACACACTAACACCTCCTGGAGAGGGCTTAAGTTAAATGAAAGGTTAATGGTTTTGAAAATGGCGACCACATGCCGACGTGCATCATCACAGACCACAAAGACCCAATGACAGTGCAGGAAATCGGCCTCAAAAAAGGACAGTGACTATGCAGACTGAACAGAAGAACAATATCGGTAAACAACCAGCCATGTGTCACCTGGAAAAGTTTCATGAAGTCAAACTGAACAGTGCTATTTACTGAACAAACTAAAGGCAACCACTCAGAGGACCTTTTCCCTGAAGTTCGCTCTGCTCCCCATTGCGTGATGTTCATGCTCCCCATGGGCTCTCTCTCTGAATATGATACACGGTACTGTTCCCTCCCTCCCTCTCTGTCTCTCTCTCTCTCTCTCTCATCAAAAATGAAACAAACAGCCTGGAGAAAACAGAGATATAACCTACAGCTGGGATACATGTGGCATATGTTTGTTATTATAGTATGGGGGAAAAAATTACTTGACTCTTGGATGTTTAGATGACTGGAAGACAAAATTTGTGTTTGAATTTTTGGAATATGTCAAACTACCAGACTAAATCTAAAATATGTAATATTGTTGTGTGGAAATTCAAAATTTTACTCAAATTTGCTGTTAAACTGCAGCATTCCAGGACACATTTGCAGTCAACAAAACAGCAGACTAGGTCCATAAAGATGGTGTCCTTGTGATTTGATCACACACATTTGTGCCTAACAAACATTAACACACACAATGGGAGGCAGGTGATACAGAACGTTTCTGGTGATCACCAAGGCACCACTGGGCTGAGGGTCCACTACCTAAAAACGAATTTGCTTCTATTTGCTCGGGTCTGCCCTTTTTCAAAATGAATCAAAGTAACACTAGCTTGGTTATCTTTTTTTCCCCTTTCTGTGATTTGTTTTTAATGTGCGATACTTTATCGATCTTGCTCAAGGACACCTCAGTAAGGCGGATGCTTGCAGACATGAGGTCTTGAAGGAAGAGCTCCCAACTCAACACTCCACCCTGCTGCTTTTCTCTTGCCCATTTGGACAGAGGCCCATTGAGCAAAATAAATAGTATTCCCACATATGTTTGTTATTCTTTTCGGATTAATTGGCCAACGTAGACAAAGCAGATTCTACTGTGCCTTTTGTGGAAGATTTTGGAAGAGGGGCCCGGAGAAGGCATCTCATACACACTAACACATGGAATCATATGTGCATTGATGGAAGCGGGTTTATCTCTAAATATGTAATGGTGTAATGGGAAATGAAGTCAAAGACAATCCTCTGAATTACAGACACGGAAGCAAACAAACCCATGAAGAGACAAGGCATTAAAACATCTTCAAATCTAAATTTAATCTCTGAGAAAAGAGAAGATTTCTGGTGATGACATGTCAAATCCAGTCAAGAGGCAGATTTGATTGGACGTTATACAACTGCACGATTATGAGTGAGTGTATGATGCAAATGTCTTGACCAAACAGGAAACGAAAGTGGGCCAAAGCAAAAGATATTTTCCAGTGGGGGCACAACACAGTCCATAGAGTCGTGGCATTCCTTGGGAGATTTCTGTAGACTAAAGGCCAACCCTGACCGATGAAGAAAAAAGCCATTGAGACAGAAGCCACCCTATAGCCTCCTCCTGATGCATTCCACACACAAGAGGGAACATTCCTGTACTGTTGCATCATGGGGAAGAAGTCAATAGTAGGCGACATTCTGGACATACCGATCTACCTTTAGACGGAAAGCAACAGCCTGGTCTAGTTTCTTGGTCTACAGGCTTTGTGCGTCTTGAAATTATTTTTTCAAGACGCACCATCATCGATCAAGTAAATAAGGTATCAAAGGATGAAGTCACTCCTGACAAGCAAATAGATCCTTGAAGTTTTCAAAAAGTAATGTCTATCCAACCTCCCAATGTAGAAACAACAAGCTGCAATTGATAAAGGATCCATGCCATTTCTGACACACGCTTGACAATTTATCTGCCAGTCTGAGGAAGTCAAAGTAGTTACTTCAACTTCTAATCAAACTGAGCGTAGTAAAACACCATTGGTGACTTGAGCTACCATTAGGGTGGCTGAGTCTGAGAGATGAGGCCATACAAGTCATGAAATGCAGACTAGTCCTTTGTATGAGATGCAAATCTAAAGCCTCTAATGGCAATATTTGCCTTGTTATGTGGACGATGAGTCAGTGATGATATCAGGCTACATCTTTCAAAGGGATCAGAGTCAAATAAGGACTCAGCTTTGAAAAGAAAAAAGCAACCTGTCACTGTTAAAACAAAGTGCCCGTCTTCATCTCCTTACATAACAGGGTAGGCATAGAGTGAAGTACTGAAGACAACTTGGACTAGACATCTAGTTTTCAGTCCCTGGTTTGAAAGATTTGGTCTTCCAATAAACTGTAAATCTCTCTAAAGTGAGACAGAAAAGAGATGAGTTTTCTTCACTATTGAATTATCAAAGCAGGAAGCCAAAAACACCTTTCAGTCTAATGCTGTTATAAGCATAAATTGTTTTAGGACAGTAAGAGTGTGAACATCTGGGGATGATTTCACTCCTGCACTTCCAATTTGCGTCATCATGACCAATGACAACCACTACCTTGCATAAGTGAGAAAATGATTCAGCAGATTCAGCGCCTATCCCCTGTGGCCTGCCACTCTAACTACTACTGCTGTCAGTTGTCCCTGATGCCCTCTCTTTCAGATGACTCAAAAACCTTATCCGTTGTGGTCAGAAGCCTATCATTTCAGACCATTAAGCTCCCATAACTTCACCCAGAGTGAGAATTACTCTTAAACCCTCTCAATCACAATCATTTGACAATGACTCGGTGAAATATCTTTGCTATTTTTTTTTTTTTTTACAATAAAACTAATAACAGGCAGTGACATTTTGACTCTTATTGAGGCGTGCTGATGCCATTCAAAGTGTGTCAGCTTGCCTGCCAGTGTGTAATCAACTTATTCATCTCCATCGTCTCACCCAGAATTCTCCTTGAGCTACTGATTCTGGGCTTCGTTTCAATTCAGACTGTGCGGATGGGGGAGGCTGACCGGCTAATGCTTCATGAACCCCCATAGCATTGGTGCATGTGCACTGAGCCCACTTAAGGGACTTGATGAGAAACCTTGTCTCTGCCCTCCATACGCTATTCCAGGCTCAATTTGCTGCCTTCTGGCTGACTTCCAAGGATAGTCAGCGAAGAGGCTAATGTTGTGAAGGGAGCCCAGTTCACTTTGTTTCAGCCAGCCAGTTACTGGCAAAACGAACAGCTGTATGCAGTTCATCACCTTTTTTTTTTTCACTCAGCAAAAGCAACCTGGCAAGAATGAGCCAAGCGTTTAGGCAACAAACATGAAAACTATATCAACCATTACTTAGAAGATTAGCCCTAAAACCTGTATATCAAGTATTGCAGTAAAAAACTATAATCCTTCAATGCATGCAGTGTTATGCTGAAGTAGTTCGAGTTGTGCCGAGTCATTCTTTTCATGTTCAGCCTGCATCAGGAATTTCTTTCCGCAGTATTGTAAGAGTTTTTTTCAGTTATCAGCAGCAGGCTTTCAAGTATGATACTCCAATGCTCTCAGTCATTTTGGTCACATTTTAGGAAGCTCTGAGACTTTCAAAATGAAAACAGTTAATGCAACTTATCACACTCTTTTCAGAAATATTTCTGCAGATAGATTTTATTATTACTGGCTGGCAGTTGAAATGGAACCATAAAAGCAGATGGTAGACTTCACTCTCAAGATTGCACGACACTGCCATGATATTAAAGAAAGGCAATATTATTATGGTCAACCCATCTGGATTGATGGCGTCATAATCTGGCTGTGTGTGTTTGTCTCTAGAGGACTGCCCTAATCTCAAATTTGAACTGTGTGATGAACTGTGCATATGCCTGGCACATGGTCTAGCAGGACACACCAAGGCTACAAACGTGTCCCGGGTCCCATGGTGGTAGTGTGGCATGTGGGGACACCTCTCTCCCTTTTAGGACCCGTGACTGCTGGGTTATTATGCAAGAAATTATAGTGCACACGCACACACACAAAGGTAGATTGTGGTGTTCTCCATGGCCATGGTGCCTAGCTACTGTCTGTGGAGAAGATATTTATACACATAGCCCACATGCCTATGCAACTGTGGGAAAGTATACAGAGCAGAAAATCATTGACATCTCAACTAAACCAGTTAAAAACTAAATCAGTTGTTTCCACTCTTCAACATAGCTTCCTTTTGCCCAGTAGTATTCGGTATAAAGACGTTTTTTTATATGCAATCATATATTTTTAGCATGGTAATAACAAAGTGAGAGCCTGGTATCATTACCTGGTATCATCTTACCCACATAATCTTATGTGTTTGCCCAGTTAAACCAATATATCACAATTTGGCAAAGCCACCTTCAGGAGCGAACCATTGTGCTTTGTACTCTCACTATGAATCCAGTGAGACGAAGCAAACAGCAGAACCACTAGTGTATGAAAGCTGCTAAAGAGAGGCATCCTTTCATCTTATCTCCTGCCAACTGTAACCAAGGCCAAAAACTGATCCCAAAAATACAGACCTACTGTTCTCCTCCTCTCCTCATTCCCCTCCCTTTCTCCCCTGCTGGAAAGACAGATCCCAGAACAGGAGGGGTGGAGCTGTGCGTTTCATATAGCCTTGTCGAGAGCAGTCAAAGACTCATATACTCTAGACAAAGGGCACCTTGAGCACATGCATTGTGCCCATCACTGCTGACAATGAACAGAACAATATATAAAGCATGTGATTATGAAATATAGAGTCTACCCATTATTGGCAATATATTTCATACACAAGGTGTCTGTCAATATCAGGACTAGCTGATTCTCTGTGGTACCTTTAAATCCCCCTCTTCTTCCACGGCTATTTTCATTCAATCATCGCTTCCCCACACCTAGGACAGAGGGCCCCGATTCCCAATCCTGCAATGAATTTAAAAAGGCCTTCAATCGTCTGGCTTGTCTAGATCTGCACCAGGGGTCAGCTCTCTAAATCCAGGCAGCTGACACCAAATCAATTACCGCATGGCTGTTGGGTAAGCAGAATGGAGACATCCATAAAGAGCTCCAGAAACCAGGCTAAATATGCAGCCATGCTGGACGCTGCTCAGCAGTTTGCTGTTCCCTCTTCCCTCAACTCTATGCCAACTGTGCAGAACCCATTCTGGGAAGACAAGCACCTAATTGCTTTGGCTACTCTCATTTCTTCCACTTGCATGTTAGCAATATTCACAAACAAACCAGGCCTAGTGATGAACGACAAATTGACAGTACAGCAAAAGGTGTGGTGAATAATGTATCCTAAACAACAGAGTCCACCAAACCTAGGCTTGTGGTACCTTCTTGAAGTGGTACAATCATTCTCGAGTCCTTCAACAATTCACCAACCATAATCGTTATAACAGCTGGTCACGTTGGATGACCTTATCAAGGAGAACATGCATTGGCATACAAATGTTGATACATTTGCTATCCAGCTACATTGTTAAACATTGAGATCTGTTTGACATTCAGATATGGAGTAGCCCAGAAGGTATTAGCTACCCACCCACTAAACAAGGTGATTGTGTGGGTGCCTGGCGGAGTGAAGATGGTTTCTCAAAAGTGTGTTGCAATATGCTTTTGGATTGGGGAGTGGAGAACGGAAGGCAAATTAGTAGCATCCAGTAGATAGAGGCGAGTGCACCTAGCTTGGTGCTAGCTGTGGGCCTGTCACCCTGACAGATGAGGTGGTGTGGAGCTGAAGGTCAGTTCCTGAATGCCTGATGGAATAACACCAAGAAAGGAGCAAAGGCTACAGGGGAAATGTACAGGTTTAGCCTCCTGACATCTCTCTCCATCACTCACTCTGCAAGTCAAGCTCTGATGAATGAGAGGTGAGGAGATAGTGGCAATTTTGGCTGCTTGGAAACCTGAGCCAGGTCTCATCTTTGTCCGTTTCCACAGTCATGTGCTATCAAGCAGGTTTTCATGAACACTTCTCCCATTCTTTCACCATCTTGTTGAATATAATCTTAATATAAGATATATAAATATAAAGTTATATTAAAGCACAATGTACAGTCGGAGGGAAGTTAATGAGCAATCAAAAAACTAGAACAAGTATGAGTTCTGCTTCTTGGCTAGGGATAGGATTAGTATTCACACAAAAACCAGCTAGACCGGTTTAAAAACTAGAAGGAATGTTAGAAATCTCAGCTTACAGTAGTACATGCTAAATTTGGTTCAGTTAACCATTCCAACCTTTGCCCAATGTGTTACAGCCGTCCAGCAGTCCAGGACAATCCAGCCTAATAGAATGACTTACTCTTTTTCCAGGAGTTGGCACTTTGATAACAGAGTCAGACAGAATAGACAGGTACATTATGTCCCGCGCAGTATTGCACAGTGTTGCATGGTATTCTCCAGAGCACCAGGAAGGGATTGTGTAGCAGGGGCAGAAGAAAATCCTCCTCAGTGGGACTTATCTGGAGAGGTAAAGAGCAGCTCTGGAAATATCAATAGCTTTGCTTCAGTCAGGGGAACATGCTGATTCGACGCTTTTCTATCTCATAGTTCAATAATAAACGGCTTAGTGTTGATGCAAAATGACAATGCTACACAGTGTTCAACAATAAATGAGAAAGCTCTGTGGGCTGGCCACAGATTTAAATTAAGACAGAAATAATGTTTCCTCTGTGCAAAAAAAAAAATGCATTTGCTAGCTTAGCCGCTACTCTATTGCAGAAGTATAAAATGATCTGAAGCTTCCTTTCATGACTGTTCTCTTTTCATACGGATTGGCATAATTACCAAGGCTTTTAGCGTTTTTCTCTTCAGTCCTTTCTTGGCAAAATTGGTTCTTTAAAAACCACAGGCTTATATGTAATGCTGTTAATCTTACCAAGACAGTGATTTGGCAGAAAACATACTGATGTAATAGTTCAGTGCTTCAGAGGCAGTAGTCATTCATGAACATGACAATACCCTGGTCAACACTTAGGCCTAACCCTAACAATGGACCATGAAAATGCTGTCACAGCAAACATGGTTAAACAGTGAAAAGAGAAATGACGCGTGTGTGTGTGTGGTAAAGAGTAAGGGGTTATCTATTATCACAGGTATTAAGCATTTTCTGACATTACTGTTGGAAATAGTCAGATTACTGTTATTGTCCCCGAGGTCAAGCAGTTTAATACTGCAAGTGTCAACAAAATATTTGACTGAACACAACAAAGGCTTTTCTCTGATGTGCAACTTGATTTATGGACCAGGAATGCTGCACAGCACCACAGTAAACTATTTGTTTAGGAGGTTGCCTTGAGCATCAGCCTCTAGAGATTCAAAAATTACATTAGTCTTTACTGTAATTTCAGGTTTTTTTCAATTGAATGTGCAGCTCTCATGCCAATATATTGGAATGAGGATATTCCATTACAATGTACCATAATAAATATGAAGCAGATTCAGATGTACCACAAAATCTGCAATATCAGACCAAGCACAAATGTTTCATTAACTGATACAGCATATTAACATTGCGCCAGGTTTCAGAGAAAAGGAGCTATTCAGTTTAAAAGCCTAGTAGATAATGCTGTGTTTTAGAATTATTTGGTTCTTAGTTATGACACTGACCATGTTAAGTACCAATACATGTTTGTATTGAGAAAAAAAAAATCAATCCAATTTGTCACTTTTAAAAGCCAAACTGAGCACATAGCCTGTACTTCTCAATATTTCACACCACCTCAGCAATACCAATCCTCATTTGCAGATATACTGTTAATCAGTTAATTCTGCTGTCAATCCCTGGCCTTGACAGTAACAGCATTACAGAAATTGGTAGTGCCCCAAAAGTCGGTATTAGACTGGAGTGCAGAACTTCAGAATCAGAATCTATCAGAATCAAATTTATTGGCCAAGTACATTCGCACATACAAGGAATTTGACTTTGTACCATTTTAGCCACTAGAGAATTGGGGCGGCAGGTTGGCCTAGCGGTTAGAGAGACCGACCCGTGACCAGAGGGTCGCTGGCTCGATCCCCGGCACCACAGGGGGGTGCACCTCAGCTGTGAGCTGGTGATCCGAAAATGACTGGTGTCACGGCTACAGTGCCCACCAACACTGCCGAAGTGCCCTTGAGCAAGGCACTTAACCCCAAACCGCTCCAGGCGCACTGTTCACTGGCTGACGCCTGCACTCTGACCTCTGACCTGAAAAATGCATGTGTGTGGTGTAATAGGTTGTGTGTGTATCTATCTAGTCAGGGGTATGCAAAAAAAGCATTTCACTGCATGTATGTGTATGTGACAAATAAAGTTCCTTTCCTATTGTAATAGCCCTCTTTGTCAGAAGTTGAGATTTTTTTTTTTTAAATCAGGTGCAAATGACATGAAGAATTCAGTTTTTTCAATTCCATAATATTACAATGTAAAGATCCATCAGTGCATGATAACGAAAAGAACCACACATCCCTCTTCATTGAATAGGCCACATTAGATTATTTTCAGGTACAAATGGTTTGTGGAATCCAGCATCCTTTTTCAGAGCAATTTTTTGCTCATGGGATTTTAGACTTCATTACCCAACTTTCCATAACAGCAAATGAGTAATCTGGAAAATGTTATGGGTGGATTTAAATTGTACACTTAAACTTTAAGTGTTACTTTAAGTGTTACTCCGAATTACTCTCCACTCTCCATTACTTGCCAAGTAGGAGTGTGTCAGTCTAAATTGGGCATTTCATGGAATCTATGATTATTTTCTCTAGTGAAGCTTGGAACGTATTGTGGTAACAGATGATATAATAAATAATTTTAAAAAATGATATAATCAATACCCCACAATAACCTGCCTAGGGATTATGAAGTGAATGTAAATTGTTGAAAAAAGTAGTCTATGCCCACAATTTTTCAACAAGACTTCACTCCATGGAAGAATCCTCACTCACCCTAAAAAGTGCTGCTGTCTGCATATGGAAAACTGTTCATTTAAAACAGCCAGAGCCTTCAATATTTACTCTGCTGTGTCAGGCATGTTTCCACAATGAGCTTGATTTAAAGAATCAGAGCCCATCCATTACTTACTCACTGTATAAAGTGATGTTGCTCACAAATCCACCTTGTTTCCATAAAGCAAATACACAAACTCTGTAGTGTAATCTAGGCCTGAGCACAACACAACGTGGATGTAGTTGATGCACAAGGTTTTAGGTTTTTACAACGTTTCGTTTTTGTGACGACGTCTACCATCAACAAGCGCAAATTAAGTAATTCCTAAAAACCCTGGGGTATTTTATTTACTTTTCCATCAGAAATATTTTTACATGTCATACATTTCATTTTGTTTGGTAAAAAAAATTGAGTTTTCACAAAGAGATCCCCTAAGAGAAATCATTACATTGTTTTCATATACCACTGACCCTAAAAAATATTGTCAGTTTATCATGAACTACATGCCCTTCCATGAGGACGGGTGAGTTACTAATTCAAGAACTTCAACAATATTTCAAATTGATGACAATCTCAGATCAAGACTCAACAGTATATAATGCCACGGTGCAACGTTGTTAGCCAACATGAGAGCTTGATTAAACTAGCCGCAACAACAAAAGGGTAGCTGTTGTTTAACACAGTGTAACATCAGGAACCCAGGCTTACGTTAACGTTAGCAGATGTGTGGTGGTGTATGAAGTGGCCAGGCTAGCAGGCTACATTGATCGCTGTTTTGCTAGCTATCTCGAAAGCCGTTTTGTTCATCAATTATGCATAAAAAATGACTGACGGCATCATTGGCATAGCGGGTGAAATCAGGATAACTTACCTTGGGCTTATACAGCCACTTTCGAAAGCGATTCATCGTTACCTCGCCACCTTCCTTTGTCACCAACCCCTCCTCTCCTACCTGTGTGTCTGATAGTAACAGCGATAGGTTGCTAAGCTAGCTAGCAGCGGTGGAGTCTAAAACGGAACACGTATAAAAACACAACGCGAGATATACCAAAATGTTAAAACACGGTCCTCAAATGTCCGAATGAATTATTTAAAACAACGTTTTATTTCCATCTTTCCTGGATCCCAAGGTTAGCTGTCTCCCCCACCCGGCCACTCTCCAAGTCCCGACGATACAGACAAGTATAGCGCCGGAGGCTCCGCTGTTCTCTGCCCCGCTACTTGATGACAGTCACGTTGACAACATTCACCTCCCACTTTCCCAGGAAAATGCTGCCTTCAGGTACTCCTCCTAAACTAGTAAATAAAAGTACCTTGCATCCAACTGCTTTTAGTCGTAAATAATAACAAAATGGACACTGTAAGAAAAGTATTTTTTTGGTGGCTGTTATTTTATTTTTAAAATCAAGTGACACAGAGCTACTTTATGCTGCAATGCGCGCCAGGCATGTAAAGGTTTTAATTTATTTATTAAAATAATTATGATTATTGATTTAATTAATTTATTCAACAACTAAACGTTAAACAAAGAACAAACGTATAGACATGCAACAATACTAATTACATAGAATTACACATTAATTACATAGAATGCCAAACATTAAGAATTGTTCACTCCGCTTTCATGCTCTCCTCTCCGTAAACGTCACATTTATCCAACTCAGGTAGCATAAAGAATTGCATCTTCTTTCCCAGTCGTATTTAACACGTTGTTCGATCTTCATGTGTGATCAAGTCGTATTCCAGAATTTCAGACAGCACCTGGATATAGCGCAAGGCTTGCACAAACGTCATAATGTGCCACGTCATAATCATTGTTATGGCAAACAACAAAGGATCAGGATGTCGCACATCCTATGGATTAAACACATTGCATAGACTCCCATGTTGACCAAAACCATATGAAAAATAACCCTCATCAATGCAATAAAAGATTATATTGTCACAATCTGGAAAATAGCAATCATTTAACGTTATATGTTTGAGCTTGGATACATTTGTGTTTACGCTTGTGTGTTGCTAAGCAACCAATGAACATCGCAACCAAACGAGTAAAAAACAAGCGGGCTTTGCTAATTGCGTAGGAAAAGTTATTTCCTCGAAGGAAAAAATGAATCCATAAATTCTTGAATAATAACTAGGTCGCTACCAGGTACAACTCCAAAATTCTGTTCTGCACAATCCACATGTGAGTATTATCAATCTAAAGTCGTTTACTAATTCATTTCACCACAGCCATCCATCACCACCAGGTTTACGCTGGATATAAAATGGCATCAAGCTATGGATTACTTGTCAAGGAGGCTTCTGTGCTGCTTGATAAGTTCAATGCTGGCAAGCAGTGTTTGGATGACTTTACGGAAGATGCCTCAAAGTCTATGGAGGTAGGTATTCAGCCTGTGTGTTTGTGTGTGTGTGTGTGTTAATGGGTAGGTGGGTAGGTGGGTGTTCTGGGGGAAAGGGGGACTGGTGGTGGTGTTGACATCTGTCTTGAGAATATCACACTTGATGTTATATCTCTTACAGAATATGGATGCTCTGGATAAGAAGTTCATACTTGATGTTGTTTCTGGATGTATCGAGCACAAAAAGTTACTGGATATAGTCATCAATGTCTTCTATGATCAGAATGGGAAAAGCTTATCCAGAGGTGATCGCAACCAGTTTGTCAGTAAGTTGGTCATCTTCACAAAAAGACTTAAGATTTTCGACTGTGTTGATAATTTCTACTCTCAATAAAGCAAGGTTACCATTTGAGTGCTAATGTTGCTACATTGTTCTTCAGTTATCTGTTACCTCGCCACATTCACCCTCCATGACCTTGGACTTCAGTGTTTTAACAACATTGTCAAATCTCTGGACATCAAGAACATGCACAAAGTGAGAAACTCAGCTTGGAACACATCTATGTTGCTGCATTGCAAGGAACTAATATCACTATCACTAACTCTAGAGTATTATTGTACATACAACTATGTAAAATGCTAAGTGTAGAACTATGTGTGCATTGCCTTTGGTTGTAGTTCCTGAGTTTCTTCTTCAGTGTCACAAACCTGACTACGTGGATACAAGGGGAATGGAGTCACGTCTATGATGCTGCCTTTGTGGAGAGAAAATGGATTGCCCCTTTGCTAAGGTGAAAAAAGTAGTTATTTTCAGAGAATGGCAGATTATTTCCAAAGGCAAAATTGAAAGTGTAGATTAATTATTTTTGTCCATTAGATGGCGCCCTGACATAGACATTCTCATGAACCAGCTTGCTGCCAGAATGTCTAGTGGGAGTCGGGTCAAGAAAGCCCCCATCAAAACCACTGAGCCCCAGCAGTTGTCTCTTACCAAACCTAAACCTCGTCCTCTCCCCATGCCTGAGCTCATTCCACAGCAGGAAAAACACCAACCAGTCAGTCCCTTTCACATTTACAGAAATTGTTGCTTTGAAGTTTTGCCACACAGTGTTTGCATAGTCTGTTATGAACAGTATTCTTTTCTATTCTCGTGTAATATCCGATACAGATATCCTTGAAGAGAATACAGGCTAAACAGACCATTATCCTACATATTAGATTATAAGGCTTTTGTTTTTTAGGTACCTAATAGCACCTACAGGGCTCCAAAAGAGATGCAGGCCATGGAGGAGATCAAAGAAAGGAACCGTCAAAAGGCTGAGGTACAATGTCAGCTTTTTCCTTTAGTTATCATTTGAACTATAACATCCAGAGGAGGACAGAAGCTGCCGTGATTTGAGAGAAATTGAAAATGAAATGTATTCTTTGAATTAATTTCTACATTTTATTAATGTTCTGCTGTCGTTTGTATGATGAGCTAAGAAATGCGCTTCATAGCACCTAGAATGCATGACATCAACCAACCAACCAACCAATCAACCAATGAACTGATCAATCAATAACATCATTTCTTCTACTAAATTTATTCAAAACACCTTGTAACTTTGTAAAACTACTATAGAGTTATTATCATCATTACTTTTTCTAACCTTATTACACGTCATCGTAATGACATCTCATTTGTTTTTAACCCCAGGAACTGCTATATGAGGCAAATATGAAACAGTTCCAATGCGCAAATCCACAGAAGTCTGAACACACTAAGGTAGGGACTATTTTCTGTGTTTTTGAAAGAGTAAAAACACAAAGACATGTTGGGCAGTTATCTTCCCAATCGCCAAACTACATCTCACCTCTCTTGATAGCTTAATTCCAACATTTTCTTTTATTTAAGTGCGCATTCACTTCTTGCTAATGCCATCATTTTTACTTATTACTCACATTTCTGCTGAATCATCCTCTGTATTGCAGAATGTGATGTCCCAGATTGAGGAAAGTTTTGATTCCAAGCTCAAGTTCAATTCATTTCAGTCCTCTGGAGTTCCAGCCAATCACAAGGTAGTGAGATACAATTATTTCCCTTTGCTTGAAGAGATCATTCATTTTCTGAATGATATTAATGAGTATCAGCATTAACTAGTGTGTGCATATCTACTGACATGTGTGTATCTGTCTGATTCTGTCAGACTAACAGCTGGCCCATCAAGCTCAACAACACAACAATCCTGAGACAGGGAGCGCTATATAACCGTCAGGTGGAGGAGGAGCTACAAAGGTACAGCACAGTATCTACATTCTTCATTGTATCTGGAACCAGTTTTAGAGGGACCCTAGTAAAAGCTGAAGATACATCTAGACATCACTGTTTTTACTCTGGGCAAGAGAAAGATTACATGCAAGAAAAACAAAAATAGAATTTGAGCACTCTTATTGCACTGTAGTATTGAAATGTGTGTGTGTTGTGTGTGTGTGTGTGTGTGTGTGTCTTGACAAAGAATTGAGCGTCTGGTAGAAGGAGCACGTGAGCCGTCCTCTTTCCTACAGTGGCAGAAGGAGATGCGCGATCGGGACGTCCAGGAAGAGTTGGCCCAGATTGAGCGCAGGCGTCTAGAAGGACGCATCAGCTATGAGGAGGCAGCTATGGCCCGCACACGCTTAATGGAGCGCAACCAGAAGACTGCACACCTTAAGAAAGAAGAGGTGGGTTGAAGTCACTCACCAAAGAGAAGAACAAATGTCAATAAGAAGAATAAGAAGAACTTTATTTGTATATTTGTAGCACTTTTCAAAGTTTGCAAAGTGCTTCAAGAGTGTCTAAAGAGAAGTGTAAAGAGAAACACTATCACATAAAAGCATGTCTGTAGTCTTTAGAAAGAGATTGATGGTTTGAAAAATATTTGCATGATTGGTGCGGTGTTTGTTGTAGACAGCTCAGCTGATGCAAAGATATGCAAAGAAAAGACTGGAAGAGGAAAAAGAAATGAGGGACTTGGTGCAACAAGTGACAGAAGGACATAAGAACTCAAAGGCAGCTAAAGTGAAGTTGCAGGAGTTCAAGCAACGTATAGGTACGTCACCTCGCCTGATGGCAGATGTTCTCTTGGGTTACGGAATTCACAGGACTGTGCTACATTTTACGCAAATATTGTTTTCACAGTAAAAGAAGTCTCGCAGCAAAGTCGAGAGCTCCTTCACCAAGCGCTAGAGGAAGCACAGGCAGAGCTAAGCAGAAAGTTTGAAATCATACGTGAAATCCATGCTATGGAATCTGTTCCTCACATCAGACACAAGTTTGTGGATAACACAGAGGTGAGTTGAGGCAGGAATGGATATCATCATCATCTCGCATTTCACATAGATAATCTGGCACAAATGTGTTTCACATAGACATGCCAAATTTCATATTTCAGCAGCTTTGCTTTAATTCCTGTGACCATGTGGCTCCCTGTGTCTCAGACAGCGGGCCATGACTTGTTGGGAGAAATGTCCCTGGCCGAGCTGAAGGAGCGGCTGGCCATTCTGAAGGACGCAGAGAAATGTGAGCAGCAGGGGAGACGGGAGCGCATCCTGGAGGAGAAGCAGAACAAGGAGCAGCTTCTGTTGGAGCAGCTGGATGCTATTGAAGTCCACAGGAAAGTGCTGGCACAGGCTGCTGCAAGAAGGTCAGGGCAAAATTAGACTGTCCCCATATTAGGGGTGTCCTGCAAGACCTTGTTATGGCATCAGAAAAAGAAAGACCCAATCACACACATGTACAAAACACACACACATATTATGTTCGCACATGTTCATGATAATTCTGGTGTGCGGCAGGAAAGAGGAGAAGAAAGCCAGGATTGGTCTTCAGCAGGCAGTGGCTGAGGATGAGAGAGTGCTGGCCCTGCAGAAGAGGCTGGAGGAGAAACAACAGGAGCGCCAAAGACTGAGGCAAAATGAAAGGAACAAGACCAAAACCTCTGAACAGGCAACGGCATGCATTGTTAGAAGTTGGAAACACAAAAAAGTGAGTTTCAGAGCCATAATAAAGTAAAACCAGGTTTTCTTCAGTAAGTGGGTTGCAAGCTTTGCCTGTGTTGTTGTTGTCAGTTTCTTCATGCCATTGGCGGTATATAGACCTTATTCTTCACTCAACTCTATCCCAATTTTGGCAGAAAACCCTGGAGGAGAAACACTGGGAAGAATTGGAACGAAGCTTAGAGCGTCAAGTCCAGAAGGAAGCACCAGAAACTATTTCTCAGAGGAAAACACTCAAGACATAGATATATGGAATATTCTCCATAGGCCAATCAATGTTTATTTACTTAAGTTAGAAAGATCAATAATATAACAGCCATACTTGCTGCCAGATCAATAATCTGAAATATTTAGCATTAAAATGATGGTAAAAATGTTTGACCACCCTTGTGATTTATTTCCATAGTTTTATGTATGTATGCCATGTATGTTTCATCAGTTTTGATTTTCCTACACAGTGAGACCATCCAGGATTAGATGTGAACTGTGAACCTGAATCTGCTGTGCGTACAGTATGACAATGCTGCACTTTGTATAGTCTAGCTGCCGTGTTTATGTTCACTGTTGACTGTTGCCCCGAAGTTTGTTATGCCTTGAAAATGTCAGGGGAATTTTTAATTTTTCCAGGGGAACTGAATTCCGCCCACCTAGCAGTGCAGCATGAAAAAGGAACTTGAACTTATGATATCAGAAAATCTCCCTTCTGCAATTTATCAGAAGTAGCATTGGTGTTATTTTTGTATATTGTATGTTCTGCTGTACACTACTGTACTACTGTACAAACATTCTGTCATTGTTTAATTGATTGGCCACTAGTCATTGCTCAGAATAAGGTATCCAGCTGATGTAACCTACCATTATCATTAAATAGTGTGTATTGGTTGAAATGTTTGAAATATCCTTACAAATAGAACTGTCATAATCCTATATTACATTGTAGAAGGATACTATTCAAATATCACAGCTATATTATATGATTTATATAATAGCCTATAAGAATATTATTGCAATACATTCCAAGATAAATGTTAAAAAAAAAACACCATGAAGTACAATAAGTTCAATATAAATGAAGTACCACAGACACACTGTAAATTCTTCTAGGAATACAAAAGGGAGATTATTGTGATTTTGTGCTCATGATCCTGTTGACCTTTTCATTATTGTGTTTGCGTGAAATGAATATGACAAAAGGACCTTTTCCAACATGATGTTTTTCCGTTACATTTTCCAGATACTAACTACTGTACGTGATTATGACTGTACAAGAAGCACCTGCGCCCCCACAGGCTGTGCTGTGTAACAGAAACAGCTCTTCCCACATCTCGGATCCAGCCCTATTTGCTCACTTCTTTCCTCTAAAGTAAAATCACATGATGTGTATTTTGTCATATGACGCCGATGAGCAGACTGACCCGAAAGCGAGAAAGACATGATTCACTAACGACCTCTGTGAAAATTAAGGCGACTTGACCATTTGTCAGGGATGAAATGCGGTAAAAATTTTTGGTTAGCTGGTTAATGTCAATACTTTGAAAAGCTGGAGCATGGATTCATGGGGAGTTTTATCTGCGGTAGCCGCCGCTTGTCTCCTAGGTAAGGTCTAAATATATTCTCAGTATGTTCTACCAGTACGAAAGACAACTGTAGTAATCCTATATCCTATACTTTTGAAGTCCCTATAGGAATATTATAGGTGTATTATAGTGATACCATTAGGAGATAACAAGAAATACCATCAAGTTCGATGAATTCACTTTTGAGTACCACAGATACAATATCTATCATCATCATCATCATAGTTATTAGTTTTCGTTTTGGAACAGGCAGGTCAAATGGACAGTGCAAAAAGTTCTGAATGGAAAATTATGCCATGAAATACTTTTGTTTTCTTTGTAGTTTTATCGAAGCTGATTCCAGCAGCAACCTAACAGCCTAATTTAGACAGTCAACACTATAAAAAATACACTACATAAAAAGTTAAACCCTTTTCTCCTCACCGATTAGATTCAAGATTTGTTCGGGAATTAGTTGTAGGTAGTTGTAGGTATTGTCATCCAAGTCTTTATTTTGGAGAGCTGCAGTCAGACAACATTTATTGTAGGATTACGTTATAGTTAGTTATAGATAGTTATTTCTACCAGTTTAACCAAGGATTGGTTGAGGGAGAAATGCTGCCAGCCCAGAGCATTTGCAGATTGAACCAGGGAAATCATATGACCCCCTTTCTGAATAATTGCATTTCTTGAAGAGGATGGCTCTTATTCAACAAAGCAGTTAAGCACAGGGCTAATGTGATTACTGCCACAATATGGGCTCTGTTTTGCTGATATGCCTGCACATGTTTCCCCCTCACACTCAGAGGTTAGACAATTTAAAATGAAATACTTATGTTAAATGATTCAAGATGCCATGATGGCACAGCTACAGTGCATTCAGAAAGTATTCAGACCCCTTCACTTTTTTCACATTTTGTTATGTTGCAGCCTTATGCTAAAATTGTTTAAATTCATTTTTTCCCTCATCAATCTACACTCAATACCCCATAATGACAAAGCGAAAACAGAATTTTAGAAATTTTAGTAAATTTATTAAAAAGGAAAAACTGAAATATCACATTGACATAAGTATTCAGACCCTTTGCTATGACACTTGAAATTTAGCCCTGGTGCCTCCCATTTCTCTTGATCATCTTTGAGATGTTTCTTGTTTGGAGTCCACCTGTGGTAAATTCATTTGATTGGACATGATTTGGAAAGGCACACACCTGTCTATATAACCTGTCACAGCTGACAATGCATATCAGAGCAAAAACCAAACCATGAGGTTGAAGGAACTGCCTGCAGAGCTCAGAGACAGGATTGTGTCAAGGCACAGATCTGGGGAAGGCTACAAAAACATTTCTGAAGGTTCCCAAGAGCACAGTGGCCTCCATAATTCTTAAATGGAAGAAGTTTGGAACAACCAGGACTCTTCCTAGAGCTAGCCGCCCAGCCAAACTGAGCAATCGGGGGAGAAGGGCTTTGGTAAGAGAGGTGACCAAGAACCCG
>OOFE01027711.1:4969-26739 GCA_900323365.1 Monocentris japonica | reverse complement strand
ATGGTGTGGGGGATATTTTCTTGGCACACTTTGGGCCCCTTAGTACCAATTGAGCATCGTTTAAATGCCACAGCCTACCTGAGTATTGTTGCTGACCATGTCCATCCCTTTATGACCACAGTGTACCCATCTTCTGATGGCTACTTCCAGCAGGATAATGCACCATGTCAGAAAGCTCAAATCATCTCAAACTGGTTTCTTGAACATGACAATGAGTTCACTGTACTCCAATGGCCTCTACAGTCACCAGATCTCAATCCAATAGAGCACCTTTGGGATGTGGTGGAACGGGAGATTCACATCATGGATGTGCAGCCGACAAATCTGCAGCAACTGCGTGATGCTATCATGTCAATATGGACCAAAATCTCTGAGGAATGTTTCCAACACCTTGTTGAAAGTATGCCACGAAGAATTAAGGCAATTCTGAAGGCAAAAGGGGGTCCAACCCGGTACTAGCAAGGTGTACCTAATAAAGTGGCCGGTGAGTGTAGATTTTAATGTTGACAGCCTAGATTTCTTCAGCTGATGGTATGTCTGTATATCTACTGTAACACAAGGCAGTCCCTATAAAGATGCGGATAAATGATTGAGCTAATCATTAAATAAAGAAAAATAGAAACCATTAACTGCAGAAATGTAATCTTTATAAATTTACCATTTATATTATAAATGTTGATCTCATTTTCAACCTTGTAAGCTATAAAACTGCAAGCATTTCATATCACCTACTTTTACAAAACCAAATTTAAAGTCAAAATAATAGAAATGGAATCAGTAAAAGTGGGATTTACCACTATGAAATAACATGACAATCACAACAGCTGTTCATATTAGATCATTACATTTTAATTTGTTTGCTATATCTGAACAAATCAGTCACATCATCAGAGAAAGCCTGATCAAACAGAGCACACCTGAGTACAAAATGACACATTGGGCATGCTAGGGGACAATGTCATTTGAAGAACATCATTTGATTTGTCACTTTACAGTAGCGCTTTGGAAACTCAAAGACCTTGATCCAGTGAACTACAAAGTATTATCTCACATCACAGTCTAAGCAAACTGCTCCACAAGCGCCTTTTATTTGTGTAGACACAGGAAGGAGCATGTACTGTTAAAGTACAACAGTCAGTATTTTTGAAGCTGTTTCACAATGGACACCTGCAGAAACCAATACCTTGTTCATATTCGAAAAAATTATGCACATGATGAATTTTGAAATGCCACATTTGAAATGTGTATATTGGTGCACAGTAACAAATTCAGTTTTCAAACAAAACTGGACAATAATTCTTTTGCAACAACCCAGGAGTTTGTGCAGGAATTCTGCACATTCTGAGTAATTTCAAGAGGCATCTTTGGCAATTACTGCAAAAAACAGATCAGGAGTGTTTAAAGTATTTTACCATCAAAGTGCTGGGCTAGATAGGAGGTGTTTATGATAATCCCAAAAGTGATGAGTTATAGTTTTCTGTGCTTAAACACCACATACATATGAACAACTAAATAGTAATTTGTGTCCAACAGAAGTCTCAACATTGCTGCTTCAAATCATCGCCATCCCTGGAAACACTTTAGTCTAAATCAAAAGAAATTAAGAAAATAAAACCAAGACATCATGAGTCACCTTCATAAAAATATCACTCCCTTTTCACCATCAAAGCACTTAGACATCAACCCAACAGCAGCATACCGAGAACTCAGTGGGTATGCTACAGTACCAAGAGTACAACCTACAGCAGGTCCAAACGTCTGAGTCCACAACTGTTTGTTTTCATCATTTATCAAAAAATACTATTTCTTTCTCAGTTTATACTTATTATTCAAGAGTATCATTTAGAACTATTACAAATCTGAATTATTTAGATCTTGAGAAATGCTCGTATGAAATTGAAATATATCTGAAGATCCAATATCAAACCATTTGGAAAGGTTTCTCAAATTGTTGTCACACCATATATTGACAATATATGGTTACAGTTACAATATTAACACATGTATGCTTCTGTGTGTGAATTGTTTTGTAAATTATGTAATTTTGTTTGAGAAATATCATTTAGCTAAAAATGTTATTAGTTTTTGATAAATGGTGACACAAAAGAGTTCTTGGTAGTAGACTCAGATTTTGGACCCCAAAATCTGTGCTTCGACTTTTGTAGCCATGTCAAGTGGTTTGTGACGCCATTTGATTAGACAAGGGAAGGGGAATACACTTGGATAAGAGTGAGTTTAATAAAGACGATGGATGGGAGGCTATATCATTACATGTTACAAGGGATCACGCAGAGCAAAAGGCTCTGCATTTAGACAGGCAGCATACAGCGTGTCTCTTACTCTCTACACATTCACAGTGGGGGAAATACGTATTCAACATAACAGTTTTTTAATTCAACATATTTCCATTGCCGCTATTCACATGAAATTTAGACCAGACATTGGTATTAACTCAATAAAACTACACAGCTAAAGAAATTGTGACATTCCAATCCATAAAAAAGTTATGTGCAATAAAGGGGAATGACACAGGAAAAAAAGTATTGAACACGCTAACTGAAACTTATTTAATACTTGGTGGAGAAGCCTTTGTTTCGAATGACAACTTCAAGACGCTTCCTGTACAAAAAAACTCATCTCTCACAGTGATCAGGTGGGATTTTGGCCCGTTCTTCAACACAGTCTTTAAATCTTGAAGATTCCAGGGGGCCCGCTGGTGAATCTTGATCTTCAGTTCCTTCCACAAATTTCCTATTGGATTTAAGTCTGGCGATTGACTAGGCCAGTCCAAAACCTTTATTTTCTTCCTCTTGAACCAATTGAGTATCTCCTTTGCAGTATGTTTTGGATTGTTGTCCTGCTGGAAGATCCACCCGCATCTCATCCTCATCATCCTCTTGGATGGCAACAGATTCTTAAGAATTTCCCGGTACATGGCTCCATTCATCTTCCCTTTGATAATTTGGATTCCACCAGTACCATGTGAAGAGAAACAGCCCCATACCATGATGCTTCCACCTCCGAACTTCACTGTAGGTATGGCATTTTTAGGATCATATGCAGAGCCATTTCTCCTCCGAACATTGCGTGTCATATTGTTGCCGAAAAGTTTGCCTCGTCTGACCAGACTACATTCTCCCAGTAATCTACAGGCTTCTCCAAATATTCTGTAGCAAACTTCAAATGAGCTTCAACATGCCTTTTCTTCAGTAATGGAGTCTTCCGGGGTGATAGCGAATGAAGACCGTGGCGGTGGAGTGCATTGCCTATTGTTTTTTTTTGTGACAACTGTACCCACTGCTTCCAGGTCTTTCTGGAGCTCTGCTCGAGTGGTCCTTGGCTCTTGGGCTACTCTTCGGACTAACTTTCTGACTGCCCAGTCAAAACTCTTGCGAGGAGCTCCTGTGCGTGGCCGGTTGATGGTCGAGTGATGTTCCTTCCACTTGCGGATAATGGCCCAAATGGTGCTTATAGGAACACTGAATACGTTGAATACATATTTCCCCCATATATACTATATATGTACACACCCCTATACAAAGTGCAGCTATGCATCACATCATTTACACGCAGGTCCAAACTTAGTGACTGTTAAATAGATGGGGATTTGCCTTGGGAACATTGGTCACTTTTTCATCGAAAGACCCAGCTGTTACTTCTGCAACAGTGTAACAGACAGATCTTTAGATCTTCTGTACAGTGACAGAAGGTCAAACAGCACACTTTAATAACATGTAGCTGTAATGACCTAACATCCACAAGCCCTCGCAGAAAAAGACCATTTAAGTGGCACATCTAGACACATCATGGCATGACTCTGAACCAAACCTTTACCAGAATGAGCTTGAAACTTTAACTTTGTTACTGTCAAATTCAAATGTATTAATAATGAATATTATCTGTTGTATGATGAATATCTCAGTCACACACACACAACATAGGATGCTAAGGAGTGAAATATTTGCAGAGGATTTAAAAAAAAAAAAAAAAAGAACACCTAAATCTAATTCGCTAACAATGCGAAGTGCTAGTGTGCAGGCGCCTGAACACTAGATTGTGCGTTAGATTTCTTAAGAAGACAGCAGGCCTCCCCCTGCTACTGAAGGCCAAACCCCAACCTGAAGAACCTATTTCCAATTCAAAAACAAGCATTCATTCTGCACTTTACTGACGTCATGTTTACCAACCCAGCCCATCTGTGGCAGCTTTCTCTGGCGCTCTCTCACTACTGTTTCGGAGACAGTTTGTATTTCACTCATTTTCAATTTGTCACTTCCTGTGGGGAGAAAAGTGTTCCTACCGCACACCACAATTTCATTTGGGGATTGGGATGCACTTCAATATTGCAGCCCCACTTCATGATTCAGACTGGTAAGACAAGTGTATTTTTAAATACAAATCTTGCCTAGTGCAGCTTCAATGTCTCGTGATATTATAGTCAAGTCAAGAACTTTATACCATATTTCACAAATCGGCTTGAGGTTTGGCCTAAGTGAGCCAGCCTGAGTGAGCCAGCCTGAGGACCTGGCGAAAGCACAAAGGGCAGTACAAGCAAAGAGGGGCAGAGAGATGGGAGCACTGACCGATGTTGACCTGATAGGAACAATCATGCATCACACATAGACACACAACGGACAAAAATGGATGGAAGGAAAATATGGCAAGAGTAGCACTAAAACAATTACCGTATGTGTTCTGGTTTGTTGTCCTATCCACAGAGACACATCCACACAGAAAAGGTTTTCACACAATGAGATGTTCTATCATGCAACAGCCCAATAAAAGACACAGAAAGCATGGGAAGAGCAGCAGGGAGTAGAGCATACTGAGTTGAGAGTGTTGGTTGAAGTGTACGGGAGTGGGATGTGAACCACAGACTGGTTAAAGTCTCTGGGTTCAAAACACACAAATGACAAGGGAATCCATAAAATCCTTATTCAGACAGCAGCATGCAATCACAAGATCTCAGACTCGCTGAGAACGGGCTGGAATGCAGTGGTACCAAGACAGTGCAGGGACGTAGGGATTTCATTGATGCTACTTACAGTAAATATGTCAGCCTGGGTGTCCAGTCACAGTGTGGGGACTTGCTTGTTTCCTGTTAACAAGGACTAAGGTAATGTGTTCATTCAAGTCAATAATTACATCAGAAACCAGCAGACCCTGCGGCCCACTAGTGGAGGGGAAAAATGATGATAATTTATCACCATTTGGTGCTTTAGCCATAGACAACCTAAAGGAAAGTTACATATAGTTGGACTTCCTGACAGAACAATGGTCAGATCTGGAGATACTGGAGGAATACATTCATTTGAGTTGAACAACTCAGTTAACCAGCTTATTGAACTATTTGGATGGAGGAGTGGAGGAAGAGGAGGAGTGTGTGCTGGATGGGATGCTGAGTGTGTGAAGGAGTCAATGGAATACGACAGGGTTACAGTCAATGAGCTACAAATAAGCTTGTCAAATACGATTTAAAATCAAAGAGTGCTGCCAACATGAACAACGCCGCCTACAACAGAGACACGTAATGCTAAGCATGTCACACAACAATGCCTGTGATTATGTTTGTGCGTGTTTGTGTGTGTAGTTCTGCCTGCCAGCCAGGAGTGCTTTTACAGCAATCTTGTCTCTGTGTGTGTATGTGTGCGCTTTTCATCTGTACAGCGACCGTGTGTGTGTGTGTGTGTGTGTGTGTGTGTGTGTGTGTGTACTTGTGCAAGGGCTGCATCAATACACTCCTTTCTGTTGCGGAGCATCTCTATAGCTGTCCCTATACCAACCTAAACACAAAGAAATCTGGTTACCATCTACCATCTCTTCCTCTTTGCAAAGCCCAGCCCCTTGGCATATCCAGGCCCATATTTCTCCCCTTCACAACCCCCACCAAGGCCCCTCAAAAGGGACCCTCATCACCCCTTTCAGACCCCGCATCCCTTCTCTCCAACATTTACTGGATCTGCTTCATCCTGTTGAGGGCAGAGCCAGCCTGGAACCACTCGATCTGGGTTTCATTGAAGGTGTGGTTTAGAGAGATGGACTCTTGGCTGCCATCGCTGTGTTTGATCACTGCTGTCACGGGCTAAAGGAGGAAACAGAAGACATGCAGAGCTGTATTCTGGAGCATTTCTACTATGCCCCTTCACTTTTTTCACAATGCAATGACTAGTCCCTGATTTTCATTACAATCTACAAATCCAATGAGGTCTGGTCAATCCTTATCTAGTTCAAGACAGCCATGGGACTTGGAAGTCCACCTTTGGAAAGGTGAAACCAGGGTATCATTGTTTGGAAATCATTGTCTCAGAGCAAATAGAAAACAAATTTACGTTTAGATAATGTTAGATGAGATGCGGCTGTACTTTGATTAATACTTGATTAATGGTGAAATTGGCTCACCTTGCCGGGGGCAAAGGATTTGAGTCCTGAGATGGAAATCTTGTCATCAGGGCGGATTTTGTCGTAGTCATGAGGGTCGGCAAATGTCAGGGGCAGTAGGCCCTGCTTCTTCAGGTTAGTCTCTGTGACAAGGAGGAGAAAATAATGCCAAGAGAGTGAAAAAAGATGTGGCAACACAAAAAACAGGTCTCAAGATGAATTAGCCGTTCCCTTTCCACACAATCCATGTCACTAAAAATCAATGTCCTCAAGACCAGGTGATTCTCAAAACTTCAATCTGTATTCTTATTTTTAAACAGGTGGTGCCAAACGTTTCTATTCAAAAGGTCTGGAGGTGCTGAGGAAATCCTTGCAGCCATTTGTAAGAGAGACTTTCCTCAAACACTAACAGACACATCCAGCCCTCCCACCTACTCCTATTTGAAACAAAAGTGCATGTGGCATGTGCTTTGTGGACTGTAACCAGAAAAAAAGAGACTGTGCAATTGCATTGCTGTGCAATGCAACCACAACTAAAGAGATGTTTTCTCTGTCACCTCTGCCTTTCAAACAGGCATTTGATTTTAACTATACTAGATTACATAATAAAATTCCACAAGTCTCATGATACCAGAATGTCCTGGAACTCACCGTGGATCCTGGCAAAGCTTTTAACAATGATGGCGCGTCCTCCGAGGTGCCTGGGCTCCAGGGCGGCATGCTCTCTGCTGGATCCCTCGCCGTAGTTCTCGTCTCCAACCACCACCCAGTTCACTCCGTTAGCCTGGGGGGACGAGACCATGAGACAATCATCAAACATGTATGGAAATGGTTGTCAGGCCGAGGACAGAGGAGAACAAAATATGAGGAACGCATGGAGTGCCGCTGTGGCTAAAACTACATTGGGAAAAATTACAATGACATAGGTTAAAATCCCAGCTCACAGAAGGGCTGCATGATTACGACTATTTTGGTCACAATTATCAAAATCAGAGAATTAGTCAAGATGATTCAGGGAACAAAATTATTTTATTGAACTCAATAAAATAGCCATAGTCAAGAACTTTATATCAACTTCTTGACTATTTTCAACTTCTTTCAAATACTCAAAATAAAATAAGCTAATATAAAATGGCTTAATATCTTGGACTAAACTAAAATGGTGATATACGATGATACATATTTAAAGCTACACTAGTCAACGTCGCACATTGGCAGCTCCTAATGGTAGCGAAAGGTAACTGTACTTCACTACCCAGAAATCATGTGACATGACGTCAGCAAACTGCACATAGCATTCTCATCTATTGACTGGCCATATGGTATGCTACAAATCTCTGTATGCAACAATAGTCAATGTGTCAATAGTCAATTCTTTATATATAAAAATATATATAAAGAAATGTAAAGATAATCAGACTCACTTTGTAGTGGCGGGCCACATCAGGCACGCCGCCGTACTCTCCGGTCAGCTGGTTCTTGATCTTGTTGACTGCATCATTCTCGATGTTGACTGCACCAATCAGCAGATTGTTGGAGATGTTGTCCAGGTGACCACGGAATTTCAGCCAGGGCCCGGCAGCACTGATGTGGTCTGTGGTGCACTTGCCCTTCACCTACAGAGGAATAGAAAGGAAGAGGAAGAGCAGCACGAGACACAAAAGATTAGGTAGAAGAAAAGAGCAAGAAAAGTAAAATAAATAAAACAAAGGCAATCTGAGCATCTGATATCATGCATCGATATATGCAAGTCACCGTTGTCAAAGGCTTTTGAAACAGCACAAATAAAATAATCCAATAAGAGAAAAACCCTTCTCCATTAGTATATCAGCCCTCCACCTGTGTTTTAACCTGTATTCAGGCCGGCTGTGATGATACGGTGTCGTCCTCCTCCTCGCCCCACTACCTCCCCCTGACTGGCACATCCACAGCTTCATTCCCTGCCTCAGTTCCTTCCTCCTTCCCTCACCTTGATGAGGATCCTCATGTCCTCCAGATCCTTGCCATGCCACTTGTCGAAGGGCTCGAGCAGCTGCAGACGGTTGCTTGAGGGGCTCACGTCCACCTGGGCAGGGTTTCCAAACAAACAGGTTCATAACAAAGGTACTCAACTTCCAAACCAAGGAGAATGTTATTGAACCAAACAACCCCATTTGTTGCGGCCTAAATAGGCATCAGTTCATCAGGCTGTCAGTTTAGGCTGTACCCTTATGTGGCTATGACGTGGCAAATGCATGGATTTAATGCGATAGCCAGTGCTCCTTGATCATTTGTTCATGTTGTAACAAAATGTTTTACAGAATGGAAATCACAAAAAGTTCATTTACCAATGTATCTGTCCATAACTGCTTTGTGGTCTATTTGCTGCTGTTTTCTTGGCTTGCTTGCTTGCTGGATTGCAAAAAGGAAATTTTAAACATGAAATCACCTTGACTAAGTTGCCCTCAGCCGGTGGGTACTGGTAGGTGTCCTGGCCAGGGTCGAAGTCCCTGGCAGGAAGCTCATCACCGGTGGGGGGTTCCAGCTTGAACTTCTCTCCGTTGGAGGCGGTCAGGTAGTCAGTCTCAGGGTTGAAGTTGAGGGTTCCGGCGATGGCCATGGCCGTGACAATCTACAGTACATTACAATGTAGGCATTTAGCCAGCACTCCAACAGTTTAAATCTAAGTATGTTCCTACATTGACAAGATTACAAGCAATCAATAGAGACGCGTGCAAGCGTCACAGCCTCTGATAATCTGAGGAATAAAAGGAGTGTGGCTCAGGCCAAGCTCAAGTTTTCCAGTCATGATCTAGTTTATTGCCAGTCTCCTTACCTCAGGGGAGGTGACGAAAGCATGGGTGGCAGGGTTAGCATCATTCCTAGCAGTGAAGTTCCTGTTGAAGGATGTGACGATAGTATTCTTCTCTCCCTTTTTCACATCCTTCCTGAAGAAGATCAAAACACCAAGCTGGTTATTCAGGTGTGTAATGTTTTTAGGTTAATCTCTTAGAGGAATTTTCTCATCATCAGGCTGTTCTCAGCCTTTATACTCTCTGTACAGACTTTTCAAAGTGAGTAGAAAATTACCTTTAAGAACATTGTGCATACCTGTCCCACTGTCCAATGCAGGGTCCACAAGCATTGGCAAGAACCACTCCTCCAACATCATTCAGGATCTTAGCCTGGAAGAGGATCAGAAACATAAATACAATACAAATTGAATACAATACATTCAATTACACAATGTGGACAGATCCATAGAAATATATTTTTTAAAATCAAGTAGAAGGCCATGATTTTGCTTCCAGCCTGCTTTAATGTAGAAATAGAGCACCAACATATCTTCAAGGAGGTTAGTCTTGCAATACAACTCCAAAGGAACTTAATCAAAGACCAAAAATTTTCTTAAGGTAAAGTTGCTGAAAACAAATTGAAGAAGGGCTTTGATGAATGATTACTTGGAAGTCACTTGATGTTTTTAAGTTCAACTCCAGCCTCTAGAAAACAGAACCTACAAGTGCACGAACAAATATTCAAGGAAACTATTTGAGTTATTGGAGGCTACTAGTCTTTCAACACAACTCCCCCAAATTGACATAAACAGTTTCACAAACACCTCAAAGACTAAAAGTTTCTACATTAAGGTTTCCTGCTCAAACAAAATAGACTAGGACAAACTAACCAGTACTACAGGTCACTGTTTATACTTTCAGTTCATGTTATTGAGACTCTGACTCACATATCCGTCCCTCTCGATGGTGGCGCGGATCTGTTCAGATCCAGGGGTGACAGTGAACTGGGCCTTGCATTTCAGGCCTTTATCCAGAGCCTGCTTGGCCAGAGAGGCTGCTCTGCCCATGTCTTCATAGCTTGAGTTGGTGCAGCTGCCAATCAGACCTACAGAGGTCACAACAGACCAACAGGAGTCAGGTTACATGTTTGTAAAATGAGAACAAACAACAAACGGGAAACTGAAATGATGGAGTACAATTACAGTGACTGATGTAGAACTACTCATTTATTTTTACTAGCACAGATTATATATGAAAAGGGAGGAGACTAGAGAAATCACCAAAAGGGATCAGCAAGAGTCGGATTATACATCTTTAAAATTGGGTTTATATTCTACTCATTGTCAGATTGTAATTACATTCTATTCAGTATCCATTCTGGGAATAAGTCCCTTTGGAAGAGTATCAGCTAAATGACAGAATTGTAATGTAAACTGATCATATCTAGTCAATAACACAGCTTGTAGAAACAAAGAATAAAATATTGAATTTCACAGGACAAAGCATCACAAAAATACTAGTAACTTAATATGATACTGACCAACTTTAACCTCCAGGGGCCAGCCGCACTTCTTAGCTACAGCCCCAATCTCAGACACAGGGTGGGCCAGGTCGGGGGTGAAAGGCCCGTTGATGTGGGGCTTCAGCTGTCAGACGAGGAAAAAGCGTAGACAAGTAAATAAGGGACAATCATAACATGGGACAATGGTAATGTGGGACATGGGTGGGCATACTGTAAATATTGTTTCGTAAATTTGGAAACATTTGTCGGAGGAACAAAAACACAATAGCGTTTCAGGTAATATTATTTATATCAGGAAACGAGGGCTTACTCACCTCGCTCAGATTAATCTCAACAATCTGGTCGTATTCACAGCCCTTATCAGGGACCAGATCATCCTTGAATTCATCAGCCAGGGCAGCGATCTCTGAGAGGGAGCAAAGGAGAAAAAATAACATAAGATGGAGACAAGACAGAATGAATGACTACTAAATGTTATTAAGACCAATGCTTTATGTTACAAGACAAAAGGTTGAGGTATAGAGATATTGGTGCTATGCAGAATTATAAATTCTTCATAGTGTGCATCTGTGTTTCCCCTACCACTGCATAAGCTGGGCGGGACACCCTAACTAGAGGAGTTGCCACCGCACCAAGTCTTCCATCTGTATTGGTTCCAGTTTTAGTATCACTTCCGCCCCTCCAAGAACAACTTTAGTGATATGCTGGTGTGCAATCTGTGGCACAATAGATAGCCTGGTCAGAAAGACTAACAGTCTCTGGTTGTCCAGTACTGACCTGCACGGCCAGTTTTCTCCAGGTAGGTCCTCATGCGGTGGTTGTAAGGGAACACAGAGGTGGTAGCTCCAATCTCAGCTCCCATGTTACAGATAGTAGCCATACCTGGAAGATGAAGGACAATGCCATTCAAGTCTGATATCAAACTATATCACACCACAGTCAAGCAAATAGGGTATCTTGTGTATTTTGTCCTCACCAGTGCAGGAGATTGAGTCGACTCCAGGCCCATGGTACTCCACGATGGCCCCAGTGCCTCCCTTCACAGTCAGGATGCCTGCCACCTTCAGGATGACGTCCTTGGGAGAGGTCCAGCCAGACAGGCTGCCTGTTAGCTTCACTCCAATCACCTGAAGAGAGAGCAGATAGGGTTAAACAAATACTAAGAGATATTTGAGGTAGGAAATAATGGTAAAAGGAGGAAGGAAATGTAAAACCTGATGAAATTTAAACAGAATTAAAACTAAATCATAAGAGAAAGGAATTGTTTTGTTTTTTTTTAAAATGAAGGAAAATGAAAATAATAAATCCTTCTAAGAGTTCAAAAGATGCAAAGAACCTTGGGACACTTGAGCTCCCAAGGGATTCCGGCCATGACGTCCACAGCATCAGCTCCGCCCACTCCAATACAGATGGCACCCAGGCCACCGCCATTGGGTGTGTGGGAGTCTGTACCGATCAGCATCACTCCTGGATAGGCATAGTTCTCTAGGATAATCTGTCAAAGGAAAGGAGCATAATGCCAGGTTAGGAGACAACATATCATAACATAGTACCTATGGTACTGTAACACTTCTTTGAGTTGCTATTTGAAACAAACCGCTAGAGTGAAATTAATTTACCAAGGACTGGAATGTATGCTCTGGCACAAATTGGGTTTTGAACTGCATAGTGATTCATGTAGAGTGCATATGTTGGTACAAGTTCACTGACCAGAATTTATTAAGGAATGTGATCATTCCATCATCCAGGCCTTTTGGTAAAAAATGTTGTGCCTGACCTGTACCATATTTGATACTCTAAATCCAGAGCCAGGTACAGTCCAAAATATCAAATGCCTAGTAGTTAGAAAAGTTCTTCTAATAAAATCATTTTAAATCACAGCGCTGTACCTGATGGATGATCCCTGAGCCTGGTTTCCAGAAGCCAACTCCATATTTGGCTCCTGCAGTCGCGAGGAAGTTGTAAACTTCCTGGTTCACTTCCTGGGTAAGAGTAAATGTGGAGGAGTTAGGGATTCTGTTGAGTATATTTTCACCACAGAGTATCCTTAATGTAACCCTCAAAGAATAAAGTTGGCTCTCTAATCCCCCTTTCTCAACTTTACCTGACTAGCACATGGCTAAGCAGCCAACTTGGCCAAATGGTCCTCAAATTTTGGATCAAACCAGAAGTATCAACTCTGCCCAGAGGTAGCTTACTGGTTAAGGCTGCTGCCTGTGGAGCCAGATCAATCCCCAGTAGCCAACGAGCCAGTCCCCCCTGCTTGTCCCCTCTCTGCTTTCCAGTTGTCTGAATACATAAAAAATAAGCTTTGGCACAACTGATGACAATTATTACACTAACTGTCATTAGTTGTGTTAAAGATGCATGTCCTTCTATATATATGCATTATAGTTGCCGTATACCTGTATGACACTGAAGATGATTTAACTGTGGAAACGTTGTACAGCACAGGAGCACTATGAGCATCCGTCATCAATAAAGTGTGTAATTTTGCAGCCTTGATTTTGGATGGAATTTTTTTTCTCATCCTTTAGCAGTGTGCAGGTTTTTTTCTTCTCCTCTGCTTGTTAAGACATTCGTATTTGGGACCAACACACCTGAGCATATATGTTTGTATGGACTACACTTGATCACAGCAGTTCCCTCAACGTTTTACAAAAGAAATAACAAAGGTGAGTGGACTAAATCAAATCAGTACTATATATCGTATCAAACCAAAAAAAAGCATCGTACAAACTTTGTATCTTTTAAAACCGCCACCACCAGGGCTCCATCAAAACTCAATATAGAATCAGTATAATAATAACATACAATATAAAATTCAGTACAACTGTAGCATTGAATAGATGAAAATACATAAGACCTCGCTCTGTTCCTCTACCCTTACCCTTCCTCCCATTTCCCAGCACCTTTCCTCTTCCAGTGTAAATGCACCTGGTGATAAAACCGATTCTGATTCCATTTACCCCCCACCGCCCTCCTCACCTTAGCCCTCTGCAGATCCTCAGCCCCTCCGATCTGTGCCTCAATCAGGTGATCACAATGGATGGTGGAGGGCACAGCCACCTTGGGTAGACCACTGCTGATGAACTGAAGCATAGCCATCTGAGCTGTAGCATCCTGCATTGCAACGCGGTCTGGACGCAGGCGCAGATAGGTGCGGCCACGGTCAATCTCTTGCCCCACTGGATCATCCAGGTGACCATAAACAATCTTCTCAGACAGAGTAAGGGGCCTATTGAGCCTGGCAAGGTGGATTGATGGACATGATGAGGTAAGAGTTGTGTTTGGGTTTGAGAGTTTGCAAGGCTGGTTTTAGCAGGGTTTCTCATCAAAGATTTCTATCTAGTAATAATCAATTAGCTATCAAGAAGAGTCAGGATAAAGCCCTGAACACCAGAAGTGACTATGGCTTGTCAGGACAGTTAATGCTGGCGGTTGACTGGTCATGAAGTCATATTAATAAATATCTGTTAAAAAATGTAAACGTTCCGCCCAAGTGAAAAATCACTTTAGGTGACTAAGAACCGAACAAGCCAACTACAGCCAGACAAAATGCCTTTCCCTATCCCTGGACTACAGCCAGCGATCAAGTCAGTGAGAGGGGAAATGCCCGGTCATCTAAAGTTAGCCTGATGAGGGGAGGGGGTCCTGCTGGCCCTGAGAGGTCAACACTGTAAATATCAAAAGATTTACGATGCAGCTATAATAAACACCTGCCATACCTCATGGGCCCAGTTGTAAACAGTAAGGCCTCTGTGTATAAGGTGGTGTGTACGTGTTTGCGTGTGTGACTGCTGACCTTTTGCGTACAATGTGGATGTTCTTGTGAATCTTCTCATAGTTAATGCTGGAGCCGGGCTCAAAGCGGCTCATGGCCACCTTAGCCTTGGCACTGAAGGCTACTGAGACATGAAATCGCCTTGCCCCAGTTCCAAGGGCGAGCTAAAGGAGGGGAGAGAGTGAAGACCATTCAGGGTAATGGCACCATAAACACAATTTTATGGTGTAGCTTGGGGCCAACATTTGTCAAATTTTACAACACATTGTAATGACAGGGTAGAAGAAGAGGACAGTTAAATTATGCAAGATGGGGACCACATGACCAGGGACAAAGGCAAATGAAGATAGTTTGATGGCCTCACGATTCTTTAGCATGTCTTGTATTGGACAAATGACACAGAATGAAAACGTGTCAGGGAACAATACTACCCTACAAAAGGAAAAAGGCAGATATGTAAACATTTTTTGAGACATCATTAGGTTGGAAGAGGATCAAGGATGAAGAGAACCTCATACTAAGTCAACAAACCAACACATTTTCAAGAATCTTCTTAAAAGTCATTTGGTTGGACGGTAAAGAACATCAAGCCATTTTTTTCCTCAGTTTCATACTGTGAGTTTTCTGCCTTTTGGCTTTGTTGGGCAGAATATTTGGCTGTATCCGACAGCAGAGTAGCTCTCCACGGGACCAAATTTTCACTTATCATGCTACTGAGTGATCCTATGTGATATATGTGGGAAATGTTATCCTCTAGCCAGCTATGCCTACTTGCCTAATATCTATAGCTGTGATATTCAATAGAAATTCACTCTGTCCAACATAAGCACCTGCATGGTTGCTCTTATAGGATGCCCTTATGACATACAAGATAACCCTAATTATAGAAACTTCAATAAAACAATCAGTTTCAGTAAAGCCTTCCGTAAAACAGCAATCTGAATCTTTGCCATCTCCGTGTGATACAGATCAAATGATGACCATAAAACCATGCAATATGACTGTTATACATCACTTGAAACATAACACACCCATTAGACTAGGCCAAGTAAACCAAAAGCGAATTGTATTACTTTTCAAGTATTCTGAATAAGCTAAGAAGTCTAAATAAACCAGCAGCAGTGGAATGGATGTTTTCTACCTCGCATTTATCAGAATAATAAACTCTACAATAAATTAAAAACGTCGGCATAATTCTGTAGTACCATTAATAGTGTGCTTAGGGACGACGTGAAAGAAAAAAAAAGTCCTGTATTGCCTCAAAGAAATCACACAACAGACAACAAAAGCATGGAAATAAATGTGCTTATCAATCACCATGATGAGGATATTTTGCATCGCCACGAGACGTACACTTGATGTGTGCTTAGTTGACATCATATTGCACATAACGGGGAAAGTAGGCAAATTAACGTAACATTATCAAAACCGTGACATTATTCCCGAACAAAGTCAATCGATGCCGAAAGCGGCGAGGGCCGTGCAGGTATCACTTTTTTCACTTACTTTTTAAAACAGAGACATACTACTGTGCTGTTCCAATTAGAAATATACCAACTTATATGATTTACTGTGCACCACAGAAGCCCAAAATACGCGATGTCACCAGCCCTGCTTGGCTGTTATGAGACGGGAGATGAGACGCTGGAAGTGCGCAATGAGAAATTCAGTAACCTTGTGATCACCTTGCAAACATCTGGACACTTGGGGCCAAAAACGGCCACCATCTGGATGAATGTGGACTGAAATTAGCGTCGTTATCTATAACGCCACGACTTAGCATACACTGTTGGCACGTCGGACGTGGTTTTGACCGTTACAACACACTGTTATCAAGAGTCAAACAGGGACGCTGTGACCTGACTGAAAGCGGCGCGATGAGGACGCTTTTCAACATTTATCTACTGTCGATAACTCGTAAGCGGTAGAGATTGTAAAAAAAACCACAAAGCCTTTCTAAACTAACATTTATATTCGCTGCCAACACGGATGAAAATGTCTCCTTGTATAAAATAACGTTTTCTTACCCGCAGCCTAGTGACAGTCAAACAGTAAGACGCCATTTTGTTCACTGACAAAGATGTCGCTGTGATGTGACGTCAGCGCCTTTCTTTATCATACGAGCCCGTTATTTAATTCCTGAACTGACGCTTTCCTTTCTGTCATTATATTCATATGACCGTTTTCAATTTTGATCAAATATATCAAACAATAAAGATCAGGCAGAGTTGTTTGGCATAAACATTTTATCATTATTGTATATATACAGTTATTATTCCTTCCCTAGAATCCTCTTAACTTTCTATGAACATCTTTGAAAAAATTCTGTGTACAAGTAAGCAACTACCCCCTGTGTCCCTTGAGTTTTAAGTATGCGTATGAAATGCATATGAAACGCATGAGCAAGGTTTATATTCTTTGGTTTTGCATGATAAAAATGTGATGGACTAACTTGAGAAAAATGTGGTCACTAAGTTGAAGCAGCTAAAAGAAATTATTGAAGTTTACAAGTGGAATCTTGGGGAAAATCTTCGTGTATTTTTTATAATATCGTGTTTTCTCCCCCTAAAATTGGAAATAATACAGATTTTTTACATTTTGGCTAAATTGTACTCAAGTCAGAGTAGGGAGTAACTTTCTAGAAAATTGCTTAAGTAAAAAAGCACCACGCTGTAAAATACTCATGTATTCAGTTGCATTTGCTTGAAATTCTGATTTTGTGTGTGCTTTGAAATTTCTCCTTAGAAATGAATAGACTTGTTTTGGCATGGTCTCTACCAATATTGTGAAGTGTCATTTTTATCCACAGGTTTCCGAATGGGTACGTTTTAGCTCATGTTATTAAAGCAACAATAGCCATTCTGCGAGGTAAAGTCCAGAGTCATAGCTTTACTGTAAATGTCTGATCTCACTGTCAGGTAAACTTTGTCAAATAAAAGTAGGTGTAAATACTTAAAAAAAATACTCAAGTAGAAAATCACTGATGTGCAAAAGTACTCGGCTAATGGCTTAATCAAAACTAGTGTTACTCTAAAAATCTAGTCGAGAACAGTAACTAATGTGGTGGTAATTTGTTGCTTTCCACCTACGGCCCCCTCAGAAGCTGGACTCCATCACAAACCACCACACATCATGTAGTTACATGAACGCCATTACCCACAAGCCCTGCTAAATGTCATATTGCTTTACTTTTCAATGGACGCTGCAACCCAATAAAGTACGGGTCCTCCCCCATCTCAACCAATAGAGGCTCTGTTGCTATCACTGCTTATATTTTTAGCAATGGTTCAGCACCACAGGAAACTACAAATATCCCTACGCCAAATAAACTAGAGTCCGTTTTGCAATCTTGGAATAATCTTGGGAAGAAAAGTCCCTTGTGAGTTTTGGCTATCTAATTTTACGAAAAGATGTTGAATCCACTTAATCGTGCGTATGTCTGGGAAACATTTCTGGCACAGTTGAGCAACATGTTTTAAAATATATACATATGTAGATGTAAATATTTTTATTGTTGGTCTGATGGTGTATACCTGATAGGCAGATATGTCCTCATTTATCAGCTGGCAGTAAAATAGATACATAAATCATTTGGAAAGGCTAATAACGCAGCGAATAGGATAATATGAAGAAAGTAGTTCCTGTGTACCGTCACGGCGCTGGGGGTGTGGGCGACTCAAACTGTATAAATACGCAGGGTTGTCAAACAGTAAAGTTTTCTCTGGACCCTCAACGAGAACTGCCGATTGAGGAAAACTGGGAAACCCTCTATCATCTCCAAATTCGGGTAGAAGTAAACCCAACGTTGACAATTTACCGGTGAACATTTATAAAAGCCAATGACTCGACAGATCACCTCGAAATTCACGAAAACACAAGGGAATTAATTCAAACGCATCAATACAAGTCGAGGTTGACACCAGTAAGTATAAACAGTAGCTTAGCATTAACCCTGCATGAAATCGGCCAAGTACATTTTAATATAGGCCTAAAGGTAGGCGCTTTTCTTCAAAACAGGATGTCGCTGACTTGTTTTAACAGGAACTATCCATAAAAACCCACTGACTGTAATGAATTGGCCTGTAACGGTTTGGTCATCCATTTTAGATTCTGATGTTTTTCTTCCCCAGTGGATATTAGTTGAATTGAAACTCTAAAAGTCTGCGCTGCTGTCATATTTATCTCCGTGTTATATATGTTGTTTAACGGTTAGAGGGACTCTCCTTCATTCGTGAGTGCGCATCCTCGGTCGATGGCTTGATACCGCAATATTCACCAGTTACTTAGTTTGCTAATTTAATTTACAGTGACAATTTGTTTAGCAGAGATTCTCCAGTTGTATGTCATCAAGTTGAATGTCCTCTCTGCTCTAGTACCTTTGACAGACATCGAAGTAATTCCCAGGTAGACCTTGCTGCTTTATCTGAGCTTGTCAGCATTCATGCAAAGTTGGATGTTGTTTTCTTGCATCTTGGCTTCCTTTGCACATTTATGCCATTTGGCAGATTGGCAGGTGTATGAAATATTCCCACATTAACCGGCTTACAAGCAATAGGTTTATTAAGACCATTTAAAGTTATTTTTGTGGGTATCAAACTTGGTAGCGTCCAACTAGACTATAACCTTCCATTGTAACGTCACAATAATATTTCTGTAATATTATTCTAGGCACTCAGTGTGTCTCTGCTACTGAGTGAGTTTATAGTGACCTGTTTTTTTTTTATCTGTGGTGGTATCACTATAATAATCCTATAATATTTTTATAGGGACTAATGGTTTTGCTGTGTAGTATCCTTGTATAATGTTTTGTTGGATTAATGTAGTTGTTAGGGATCAAAGCAGATGTGCGGGCTCGGATGCATCGGAGCACAGAGTGCACGTATGCAGCTCTGATAATGGGCCAGTGTAAACAAATGTATACCGTAGGTCGTATGTTTGCACTGACGTGACCCCAACAAAAACAGGCCTGTACTTCAGCTCATTCATGCTGTATAATATCCGTAGGTGAGAAATGGTAAGACATGTCGAATAATTGCGATACGAGGGATTGAGCGGTGACTTATGAAACGAAAATAGTAGGGTGCTTTCGGAATTCCAGTCCATGGTCATGATTGAGGCCATTCATTGTAGTTTTGGCGCATCAAGCCTGCACATTTTAAGTGAACTATGCTTCTAATGACATTGAATGACATTGGGTGTTGGATAATTTAATGGTGTCACTTTGTAAGAAGAGATACGAAGGCAGTGGCAAATATAATGCATTTCCGTGGGAACTCCACGTAAGACTGGCTTGATATGTATTAATAATGGCCATTGCAGTTGAACATATGGATAAATCCTCTTGTTTTCAAAGATCCTCTTCTACTGTCACTTGAAATAATCTTCGATTTAAGGGGAAGGGGTGATGAACAAACCAAGGATTTGTATTGTTACAGATGTTGCAAGATGGGGAACTATTTATTGCCATCCCAGCTTCCTGCCATATTTCCCTTCATTGTCACCTTTTTAATTCGAAAGGGATAAATGCATGTCGTTTTTAAACTGTCATCCCTGAAGCCTAGATTCAACCTGTACAGTTTTATCTTTTATAACATTACCGTTCTCTTTAATCGCATCCGATTTTCTAATGTGAGTCTCCCAGTCCCACCTGGCAGGGAAGTGAATGTGAGTGAATTGTTTATGTGTGGGGCAGGTGCAGTGAGGAGGGGGGGCGGAGGATACGACTGCACGCTGTGATGACGTTGTCAGTGTTGCATGGTGGGAAATTGTGTTCTGTAGACTCAAGGACTGCCCTGCCATTTTGCACTTATCTTCAATAAGTCTTGTGATTTTTTTTTTTTATTTTTTTTTTTATTTTTATTTTGTATCACTACAAATTTGTATTCAGTTAGACTCTGCGTGATGATGAATGGACTCTGACTCTAAATGGCATCGCATTTAGCAGGAGTGACTATGGGCTCGGATTCAGATTATAAAGGATTTATGGAGCCTACTTCACAGCATCTGTTACATCTCTCAGTATCCCTCAATTGACACAGCCAAAACATAAACTGTTGCAAGTATAACTGCCATGTGCATGTTATTGAGGGGGGTTGGCTGGGTAAATTGTTTTCCTCACCTTTTTCCTTATAACCGACAAGGGAGCACCATCTCCTTTAATCTCCCTTCAAATATTCCCCTAGTTCTGTCTCAGCAAAACAATAATTTCTCTCTCCTTTTCTCCTCACAGTTGGGACCTGACACCATTGTTCGACATTACTGATGAAGAAAAGGATTTCTCCCTCTACTAAAAACTCTTAAACTGCAACTTGCTGACCCTGCCTTCAAGGTGCCTTTAGCATCATGATGATAATAAATGCATCCTACACATTACAATAAGCCAGAGAAAACACTATTTCTACTGCTGCATTGCCTCAGTTTCAACACTCAATCTGAAACACTTTGCTACCAAGACAACGCTAACTTAGTGCAACCATGCATCTCGAGGTAAAGGTGGCCCTCAACTTTATTGTGTCCTACCTGTACAACAAGCTGCCTCGGCGTCGAGCTGACTTGTTTGGCGAGGAGCTGGAGAGGATACTGGTGTCCCGTTTCGAGGGTCATTGGTACCCTGAGTCCCCTCTCCGGGGCTCTGCCTTCCGCTGCCTTCATCTGGGGGCGCCGAGGGACCCCGTGGTGGAGTTGGCTGCCAAGAGAAGTGGACTGGACACAGAGGAAGTTCGTGCAAATGTTCCTGCAGAGCTCAGTGTGTGGATCGACCCTTTTGAGGTTTCCTACCAGATCGGAGAAAAGGGAGCTGTGAAGGTGCTCTACTTGGAGGACCCCCTTGGCCTTGGGAGTGAGGGTGAAAAGGTTGAGGGGGTGAACAGAGAGGGTAAAGGTGACACAGAGGTGGAGGAGGCCAAGAGTCTGGGCTTCAACCCGGACGCTCAGGTGTTTGTGCCAATTGGGGGCCATGCATCTCCAGTCCTTCTGCCCTCTCTCTCTAGCTCGCCCACGCCGCTCTCTGCCCAATCCTGCCCAGGGCTCTTCAGCTACCCAAGCTCCAGCACCCCGACCGACCCCACCGCTCACTCCTCCAACACAGCCACTCCTTCTCCTCCCAGTGGGGGGCTGCCCTACCTCTCCACTCAGCAGCCGCCCTCCGCTCTTCCCAACACCCGTCCTCCCGTACAGCCCATCACCTTCACCACCGCCAGTTTCGCTGCCACTAAATTTGGCTCGACCAAGATGAAGAAGTGTAGTGGGTCCGGGTCAGCAGGTGGCTCCGGTGTTGCCGTCGGCGTACCACCTCCCCAGAGGATGCTTTCCC
>OOFE01027708.1:3399-18397 GCA_900323365.1 Monocentris japonica | reverse complement strand
TTTCTCTGTAGATGGAGATAAGAAAGTACTTGATGAAAAACAGCAGAATCACAGAAAATGTACAGCAGCCAGGTAAGAAAGTGATCAGGCAAGATAGATGAGAGAGGAATCTTTGAGGTAGTACTATTTCACCACGATGAGACTACAACAGCTCTAAGCTCTAAGCTCTATTACAATGTAACCCCAATAGAACAGAACTACTGTAACAACTGGACCTTTGGCTGGATACTATATCCATGCAAAGGCAATGGATCCTTTCATTTAAACCAAACACACTAAAGAAAATCAGTGAAAGGAACCAGGACCTTTGCATGGTATACCAGTCTGTTTCTCTGGGCTAAATTGATGACAGATTTCTTGTCCCTTTCTGGAATACGTTGTATCCATACCTCCTAAAAGGCTATATGCACTATAATATAAGAAAAATATTGTTGAACGTAAAGCAAATTTGTAGCATTTTTGTAGTAATTCATGAGGAAAAAACATTATAATGTTCCTATAACATTCCTATAGGAACGTCTGTGCTCCTCAGCAGTGAGTTTATAGTGACCTAATCCTACTTGATGGTATTTTCTAATCTGCTATGGTATTCTATTATAATATTACTATAGGGTCTAGTATAGTTTTTCTATGATATTTGTATGCCTAGTATCCTTCTAAAATCTGTTCCAGGATAGGTACCTGCTCCTCAGTGGTTTCAGTGAAACCTGAGTGTCATGGAGAGGATTTCTTGTCCCCTTCTTGAATACTTGTATTCACACTACCAGTGTTTTATGTAAACATGAACGGCTCGCAGCATAGAATGTGAGCTTCAAGATTTCAGCTATTGAGAAATATATTATTTTCAATCAGACGGCCTTACAATTTTATTAGCTTACTGACTTTTTTATTACATTATTTGAACTCCATGACTTGAATTACTTGGAAAATATACAGTGAGAGCATGGTATTTTGAATTCACATGCTCTAACGGCCCTGTCCAGCATTAATCCCATTCCCACGCAATTGATTGGATACCTCCTGTCATCCACACTCAATACATCTCTTCAAGGGACAGCAGAAGTCTCCTGTGTTTACCTCTCACAACAGACTGGCCTCTGATCTTCAAATCCCTTGTTTAGCTAAAGTGGCCCTCCTGGGACTGCGGCAATGAGGGGATGAGGAGAGAGAGAGAGAGAGAGAGAGAGAGAGAGATTCAGAGAAGCCGAGTGAGAGAAAGCAGAGGAAGTGAGAGTGCAAAGAAAGAGATATAGAGAGAGATAGAATAAGAGAAAGTGAGAGAGGGCAGAGAGAGAGAGAGAGATTCAGAGACAGAGAGAGAGCAGAGGAGTGATAGGAAGGAGGAAAGCTTTCAGGATGAGACGGCCCTGCTCTCCCACTCCTGCTTCTCCTCCTCCTCTCTCAGGCCTGATTGAACCTCCTTGGTTGAACTCATCAGGTATTCACAAAGCCCCCTCTACGACGCCCACCTCCCCAGCGCTCTCTGTCAGGGATGGAATGAGAGGCTTAGGTCCTTTGTGGCTCAGTATCCCTGTCATATATTGCGACGCCACTGCCTTTCGATTTTCAGTTGGGGATGGGTGGTAGCAACTGGAAAAGAAGGAGGGGGGGGTGGGTTTTTGATCCCTGCTCTCCCCTTATCTGCCTGTAATGTATGTATTCTTGTGGCAGAGGTAAGTCAGTTGGTTACACACCTGACTTCAGCGATGTGGGAAAAAGGTGATGGAATGACGGGGGTTTGGGGTTTCGTCTCAAACAAACAAGCACATTCATAGTGCAAGGCGCAACGGGATTTGACAGCGTTTCTTCCTCTTTGTTTTTGATGGATGGATATTGTTTTTGTTGATATCATCAATGTGATGCCAACTGTTTCCTCGACGCACCAACCCGCCCTCCGTCCCCCCACGTCCCGCTCTACCTTCAGTCGCTCTTTTTTGTTGTAGTTTTTGTTGATGCGTTTTTGATCGCCAAAGTGATAGTGGTGCCTGCACATCATTTCTGAAAACAGATGGTATCGATGTGTTCTGAATGAAAACAGATGGTATCGATGTGTTCCGCTGTCATATACAGACACTGCTGCGATGGAGAAGGCAAGGGAGGACAAGGAAGACCAGCAATGGGTGGCGATCAATAAGCTTGTAATGAGGACTCAGGGCAGGATAGTCATGTGAGAGAAAATAGCGTGCATTGTGTGAGAGAGGGAAAGAGAGAGAGGGGGAGATAACAGGGCATCCACGATGTAGGGTGGGAATAAAATGTGTGTATTCCTATGTATTCCTATCTCACCAGTGATACATGATGGTTGGAATACTGATCGATGTTGTCTCTGTAACCCCAAAGAACCTCGCAGTCACTACAGTTGTACTGTACAGCAGAGTTGTCACTGCTCTTCTATCCCCTGAGGTACAGTAACATACGGAAGAGCAACACAGGAAAATCCTCTTGGGCTTTGCAGGACAGTCTGCCTGCCAAGTTTCTGGTATCGACTTGAAAGGAGTAGCTGGCTTTTAACGCCTGCGCAACCACTTTACCAAACTGCCCATTTTGAACCACTGTGAGAAGCTTAACAAATGACAACAAAATGACTGAGCCCCACTCTCTGTGTCTGTCATTGTGATGCCCAGGGTGTTTGACAGTGATTTCCTTGATTGACTCCTGCTGCCACAAAGGAAATTAACTTCTGCGGGAATTAATTGCAAAGGACACAGATTAATCATTAATTTTCCATTTAACACTAATTCCTGAATTCATTATTTGGTGTGTGTTGGCGCGTCGTTTGTGTGTGACTATGTGCATGCCTTATTGCAATATTGTTCCATACCAATTTTCATCTCAGGACCACAACAGGACCATCAAATTGTGTTTACTTTCAGGTAAGGGAACAAAAATCAACAGTAACTTTGGTTCAATACCAATCTCTGGTTTCTGAGCAGAATGACTGTCTGCAAGATGAGTTGGCAAGATGGCAGCATGAACTTTAGATGAACATGAACTTTAGCTTTTAGAGTTGCATTCAAGGAATGCTTTGGAGGTAAATCAAAAACACACCCATGCACATATTTTCAAAATGCCTTTATTGATGCTTGGATGGATTTTTCACACAGTGCTTGGTAAAAACACATCTATAAAAAAAAATGATACATCCACCAAGGAGCACACTCTCATTATAGACGAAAAAATGTCAATGGCACTTAAGTTGGTCAAAGAGTCAAATGTAATCCATTCACTGAGAGGCTTGCTTTTCTTTGGGCATTGTACGCATCAGTGGCAATCTCCAGAAGTAGGCTAGTGAAGGCAGTAATGCCTGAAAATCACTTCACCAGCCTACCTATACATCTCTGGAGAGAATGTTAAAAATAAACCACTGGCCTAATCCTTTCATGGAGTCTGCCTTATGGTGCACTACTTATTCAACTCTGCAGTATGATGCTTCAGGGTGTAGCCTGCAATGTCCTCAAAAACGTTCAAATTCAACGGAAAAATCTGATTTTTCTGACCATTATTATGACGAGTATCGATATGTGTTAAGGCATGTCTTAATGACATATAGTTTGCTATTGATCATCTTCTGTCTAAAGCGTCCCTCTGCATTTTTATGTGTTTGACCAAAACCACACATTGGTCAGTGGGTCAAAGCTGGATATTTCATAGAGGAATAGAGGAAATCATACTTTTTTAATGTGTTTATATCAATGTATTTTATTTTCTTGTTTGTTTTGCATTTCCTAGATTCAAAATCCCTTAGTTTGGTAGGGAGTGTGACCTTAAATTGGAACTTTCATGTCATCAAGTCATTCGCTTTCATTGCTGACAGTTGATTGGTCGAATTCGTATGATGCAACGCCATATATGATGATGTACAGTAAGTGGTCACACATTCCAAACCTGCCTTATGAAGACAAATGGGTGAGTATTTGCGTTTCTGAGGTTGCTAAGAGAGAGTTTTAGTATTTTCAGCAGCTTGTTATTGAACTGTGCATGTCTGAAATGCCTGTGCATAGGGAGGTCAAACATAATTTTGTGGTTTTTGAAAAGAATTAAAATAAAAATCAACAATACAGCCAGACTTTGTTTTAAACTGTATTTTCCAATCCAGTTCTACAATCTAGAAAATGTAAAAACTTACTTTAAAATCAAAGTTGATTGCTGTAATGTCCTGTCATCCTAACCCATAGAGAACTCACGAGTCAAACATTAGTACTAACTGTCTCATAAGATAAATCAGGTCAAAGTTTGTGAAGGCAATTTTAGAATCTATAGTAATACTGTCTTGATTCGAAGTCTTACTCGGAGAAGTCTCACTCTGAAATCTGAGTGAGTCTTCTCCTGGAGCGAGACTTCTGTTTCTGGTTAAACAAAGTCTATCTCTGTAGGGATCCTTTCCGTAATGTTGTCAGACACTTCCAATAACAACCTGAGCCTGTCATTGGCAAAAACAAACACTTTTAGTGGACGTACTTTGATCGGGCGCAGTTGCCCCAAAGGATTACGTTGCAGCCATTGCAGCCCGTTTCGTGGCTGCTGGCTGAGGCGATCTACTGGACCAATTCCAAAACTTCTTGTACCTATAAGTCATTTAGACCCCAAAACATGTAAAAATAGGGCCCGGGTTTAAAAATACCGGAATTATCCTTTAACATGAATGAACTTTAATAATAAAAAAGCTAAAATTGTCTTCCCTCCAACAGAGATGCAATCATAGCAAATCTCCCATTGAATCGTCTCTCCGGTCCTAATAGCCTGGCATATCGGCTTTTCATTCACACCCCGCTGTCTCCAGCCGCAGCAAGATGAGTCACATCAAATCAAAACCCATCAAACGTCAAGCCTACATATATGTATGAATGGAGATGCTGAGAGTCAGATTCTTCATTCACAGGAAAAAATGACCTCTTTCCACCTTTCACACATCTGCACTTTCTCGCTTCCAGCAGCCCCCTGCCTACCATATTCAACCATTTACTCCAGAGCAACTGAGAGACACGACTGGGTTCATTTAATTCTCCTCAGGAGCGTTGTTGGATACCTGAAGATGCTCTAGATTGTTTTGCAACCAATCATTTGGTAATTTTGGATAATATAAATTGGTAGCGTTCATCATGAGGGTTTGACCCATGCCTTTGATTAAGTCTAACTGAGTGCCGACAATTGCTTGATTACATGCCTTCTAAGACATCAAGCATCACTGACTGCCTCTCTGTATCCTCGACAGTGACTGCATTCTCCACTTTCCAGCTCATTTCTCTCTCCTCTAGCACCGCTCTTCACCATTATGAAAAGTATTCCAAAAACATGGCGGGGAGTCACTTCTACTACTGTTTACAGACCAAAGATTGTGGAACACCAACAATGTATGTCCATTGAAATACTTGTTTCCTTCACACACTGTTTCCTTCTAAAGGGTATTATTTTTCTTCTTATTAGCAAAGTAGTAATAGTCCTAATATTACTTCTACTACTTTCTGTGGTGCAATTTTATGACGCCGACCACCAAGCAGTGACAAGCCCATAATCTCATCCCTCTGTGTGAGTTATTAAACCAGAGCTCATTGATTTCACCTTTGAGTGTGTGCATTATTTAGAGCCTAGAGAAAGAACTGATTGAGTTGTTGACATTATTAACAAAAGTGCATTATACAGGAACAGAGAAATAAATTGTTACTTGAGAGAACATACAGGTCAGTCCAAGTTATTTATAGGGGAGTGAAGATGGACAGAAAACAGCAGAGAGAAATGTAATAGCACAGCTTAAGCCAAATTCTTACCCGTCTTAGCCACATTCTCAATCAGAACCAAAATCACATTTTCACCAAGTACAATTGATGTAAAGGAGTTTCAATGGCATTGGTGCAAGAACACAATGAGGACTTGGAGCCAGAGCAGTGTAGGTTTTGGGAAACCTGAGAGATGGACCTAATTTTGATCACCTGTTGTAAATAACTTGTTATGTCAACATATACATACACATATAAAGAGATACTCATTGAACAATATTAACAAAAAATGTTTATTTTTTTATGTTAAAAATAGACCAAAAAAGCCAGTTTCCGCCTTTTAGGTATACATCTGCTGACTGCTTTCAAGTTGATTAAGGGTAAGTGAAAAAAGTACACCAAGTTGTTATTATAGCATCAAAAATACACTTACACTGCTAAAAACTGACAGCAATGTAGGCTAGATGAGATTAAATAGCTCAAACTTAAACATTACAAAGTTCATATGAAACAAACAGCGAGGGAGTCCAAACATTTTGACATGGAGGGTCACTGGCCAAAACATAACACAGGACTTTACCTCAATATCTACAGGACATTGCTCATACTCAAAGTATTACAATGGCACGGAGATTCAAAGAGCGACAGCTTGAAGTCTATACTAGTGAACTATCTTTATTGTTACATCAAAACAACATTAGCCATGGTAGCTAACAATTCCTAAAAATGACTGCCTTCTCATATTTTATCATCATGCAGTTAAAATGTCATATACCAAAAACTAAGACATAGGTAGTCACCGTAATTTAATCAGTGTTTTCAGTCCAGAATTCTATGGTTGAAATTATTTATTATTTATAAATGTTTACGATTACAAGTTATATATTTTCAAAACAAATTGTTTTTAGTCTGGCCCAGGAGGTATTCTGACCTACAAATAGTGGTCCAATATACAAATATTTCTGCCATTTTTAAACCAATGTGTCATGTCAACATAAAACCAAACTATTGTGCCTTTGATTTCCAGTTTGTGACATTATATTGAGGGCTAAATCATTTTGGGCACTGCTAGATAGCAGATAGCATTGGTTACTGCCTGACCGAATACGGTTTTCTATCTCAAACCAGGGGCCAAAAATGGTGCTGTGAGCAAACTGTCAGAAGCTTTTGACGCATTGAATGTTTTTTGGTGGGTCACAACTACAACTCTTTGGGGTCAAAAGGGATGTCCACTATACAAGGAAATAGACTTGGGCTCAGTGCAGATTCCATGCTGTTCTGGATGGTTGAAAACCTGGATTCTTATTTGCTTTGATTAACACTTTCTGAGGACTGGTTCAGATGGTGGTGGTTGGGCGTAGGGGTGCAGGGTACAAATAAGGAACAAATAAGGGCTAGATCAATTTAACAAACTTTGTGCATTGCACCAAACACCAAAATTCAAGTTTATATTTGGCATATCGTAACAAATAGACTGGGTTTCCTTTCAGTCCACCTGTAAATACCAGCTCTGAGCTTGGTTGTTCGAAACCACTCTGGAAGTGTTGTTTCAATTTAAATGTAAATTAACTTCTATCATGAGCTCATTCAAACAAGTTTTGAAAACAGTCTGCTTGTGTTTACAAAGGCAACAGAACAACATGATACTGGGGCATATGAGAACGCCAGCTAATTGAAACTATGAATCAAACTGGGGCTAAATTTGTGTTTTACAGCATCAAGCATGGAGACCAGGAGGAAAATACCCTGCACAAAGTCACAGGGTATAGTGACACAGCTAATAATGACCTTATTATTGTTCAAATTGTTAGTAAGACAGTGGAGGTAGCAGGGCATAATAAAAGCCTATTAGTTTTACTGGATTAGTATTATGGTTGAAGTGATATAGCTGTGATGTAAGATGTATTGCACCGCATACACTCGATTTTGCATGTCAAAATGTAATTTCGCTCTCTTGTTCTTCACACTTCTTGTTCTGTATTGACTAACACTGTGCTGAAGTTGGTTCTACAAGCTGCTGGGGGGTTCGTGATAAAGAAGTGTGCTCGTTGTGAAGGGTGTTTGGGCTTTTCCAGTCTGTTGACTGACCAGAATGCTGTTGTGTTAGCTAACTTGAAGTAAATGGTAAATGTTGTCTTTGTCTCTTCTGGCCTCGTCAGCTCTATTCTCTCTCTGAAAATAATACAAGGTATTATACATCTGTAAAAATGCATGCTGGTGTACAGACCTTTTATTTGAAATGGGATATGTCAGATATTTCATTTTATTTCATTTGGGATATGGGCTCAGACAAGTCCGTTCTACAAAGTCTACAACCAAAGTTGAATTTGCTTTAATACTGCATTATTAGAATCGTACGTTGTTTAAATGCAGAGATGGGACTGGTAGAGTTTAGTTCATTTAAAAAGTCTACTGCATTAACAGAATTGGATTTGGGTTAAATACTTAGGCTTTTAATGGGAAGGTTATTGTGAAGGTGTTCAAATAAAATACGACACAGGAGTGAAATTGCGCTGAGTAAAGTTATCTTTGAGCCAACTATGTTGAGTTGAGGATTGCTATATTTTGTTTTGCTTATCATACTCCACTCCAAGCATGATTAATTGGTCTGCAAAAAATCAGAATTTAGCCAGTGGCTGCTGGTGTCCAAGTGACTGTTGAGCGAATCTAGAAACTGACCCTCCATTACTTGATTTTTACTTCGAAAGGCAGTCTCCTCATTTCTAACTTCAAGTTGCCAGCTACATCAAAGGCTTCCCAGACGCTCCCTTTTAACAGGAAAGATTCTTTTTACGCTTGTGTAATGCAAAAGTTTGTACTTTCACAAGACAAAATGAAAATGAAAACCTAGTGCAAATATGTGCCTTCTCTACTCTACTAAAATTCAATTTCAGGTTCCACAAGTTTTATCACATCCTTCTTCGTTAGTGGCTGTTCAAACATTTACTTTGTCTTTGTCTGTCTCATATTCATAGTCTGGGAGGTAAGCAGGCATTGTGTGTACAAAGTAAATATTCACCCCCAAAGTGTACGCTACCATCTTTTAGCGTTACTGCGATGCAGATCCAAAAAAGTTAGGATCAATTGCATCATTGTCTCTTTTCAGAACAGCTCAGGTGCAGCTTTGTATTTTCTGCCTGAGCCTTTCAAATTCCACAGAGGCTGAATTGGTGTTATAGCACAGCGGCACTATGAAGTTGTGAGCTTTTACTTGCCACCAAACCATTCTCTGAAACTATGGCTGCTCTCAGCAGGGGAGCAGAGGTAAAAAGAGGTGAGGGAAAAGTAACAGCTTGCAGTTTCATATTTGAACTATGAGCCTCGTAAACAATCCTCTGAGCATGGAGAGTGACATTTGCACACCATTGAGCCACAGGTAGAGCAATAAAGTGTCCTTTGTTGATCTCTTGTCTATCTCTCCAAGACCATGATAGAAGGAAAAGCCCCATTCACCATTCAACAGCCAGGTAGTGCCAATTTCAAAGCACAGGGAAAACAACTTAAAGAGGAAATACCTAAGATATTTACTGCAACATAGCGCAATATGACCATAATACATCTCCGGGGGGTTGATAGGGTTGGTGATCAACAATTGCTTTGCGAAGTGCTGAAATTGTGGGCTTTCAAAACACATTGTCTGATTCAAGCCAAAAAAACAAAGCAGAATTATTATACTGTATTTTGCATGGCGATATATTACCTCTTCACTAGACATTCCTGTTGGTCTCTCTGCTCCAGTTAGCTCACTCACTCATCCCTGTTGTGAGGGTATAACTTTATTGTTTGTGTCAAATACAGGTGACAGACTTGTGTAGGAGGTTCTAGCAATGTTGTAACTCCTACTGGTCACCGAAATAGGTCGATAGAGGTTGTAGATTACTTTTAATGCCCCTTTAAAGTCTTCCTCCAGAGGGTTCCCATGGTCATGAAAAACCTGGAGAGGTCATTGAATTCAATAATTGTGTTTTCCAGGCCTGGAAAAGTTATGGTATAGTTTTGGAAATGTCATGGAAATTTGTTGATAATCTTTATTCCATCTAGTGAAATATTTAACGTGAAGCTTGGCTGCTTGTTGATCCACTTCCCTTTGAGGAATAATAACCAAATCAGACATTTCCTGATAGTATCGATCTTAAGTGATGGTTGTAGCCAGAAATAAGACCTGGGACATATGTCATGGAATTGTCTTGGAAAAAAACCCTTTGACATTTCTAAACCTCTCTGAAAGCACTGAGCAGTGACGTCTGATTATTTCCACCAATCACAGTCCCAGTCAAAATGAGGCTCAGGTGTGCCACGGTGGGGCCAATCAGCTGTGTCAGTTTTTGATTGGCAGACTGTTACTTCTAATTGGCCTTGTAAACCAATGATTTACACGCAAGATTTGTTTGAAAATGTTCATATCGTCTTGTCTTTGGGGCTTTAACTTTCCCCTAAGAATCTTAACAGTGGCAAAACTGGTTCAGGGTTATCTTGGGGGAATCATTTAGTTTCTCTTCAGAATGTTATTTATGAAAAATAATTTCATTTCCCAGCCCTCCTGATATGGTGTAATGCTGCAACCTAAAATGTTTCCCATTTAGCAACGTGGCTTTGCACTGTGCACTTCATTGAGTCACTAAGGCCACTGAACAAGTCACCAAAGTTTACTCATGAGTGTTGGGGAGAGCTGTGTGTTGTAACTCCTGCACCTCCAGGGAACAAAAACTACAATGCAAAAAGAACTGTCTACTCACATCTGCACAAATGTCACTTAGCTACAGGGGCGAGGTGGAAGAAAGAACAAAAGTCGGAGGTTACCAAACAAAAAGGTCAAAAAGAGTTTGTTTCAAAATAGGGGCAGCATCATAACACGCTGGCATTACAAGCCCTGAGCAGTTTAGTTAGACTGAATTAAAGATGTGTCATAACACTGAGTAGAAGGCACTAGAAATACATCAGAGGTTTCTTAAGATCCAGCACTGGTTAGCGACAATTCTACACAAAATGATAGGAGTGTTTTCATCATGTGTATTCTGTAGTCAAAGTTGGGCTCATGTTTTATTTTTTAATAATCTCTTTAAGAACAAATCCTGCAAACATCAGTTTTACATGAGCTGAAGTTTCAACCTTGGGTTGGATTGGGGTTTTTATTATAGTGAGTCCTACTTTTCAGCCATACTCTTAAATATTTCATCATGAAAAGCTTCAGTTTTACAACTCAATAGAAAGCCACAGTTTGGTTGGTGAGGGGAGATAAGTGTCTGAGCTGAAGGCGAGGACGACAAACACAGTGCAACCGTTTTCAATTCACTTGAAAAGAAGGTAGAGATGGCATTACTTGTATCTCTTAGAATTCATTCTTTTCAAAATAAATGCTATATTTCTAATAAAGGCACCGGATTCTGAAGTCCAGAGAGGTATCAGAGCCCTAGAAAGGGTCAGAAGGAAAAATATCATTCTTTCAAATTTCACTTTTATGCAGGAGTGCACCAGTAACCTTATAATGGGGTGAAACACCACAGCAAATACTGGGGGTACTGTGCAATTTACCAAAAGCCTAGTTAAAAAATGGGATTCCTTTTAGCCTCGTTTATAACTTGTCATGCCAACGCTGACACTGTTGCTCCCAACCTTCCTGGCACTGTGGGTTTCTCAGTGGTGAGAAGCCTGCATTGTGAAATTGCCTCTTCCTCGGGGAGCTATTCAATCACTCCAGGCTACAGCCCACAACAAAACGGGCAGTTCACCCAGGGAGAAAAGTAATGTGTGATTCCGCCTGTTTGTGGAGGCCAGGGAAAGAAAAATTCCCCTTTCAGAGACAATAAATGGACTGCTTCCCGAATTATGGGTGCTCCAATAAGTTGATTAACTTCACAAGGACGAAATGAAACTTTTTGCTGACCAATTTGTTTGATTGTTAGCGAGCCAAATAATATGGTAGGGGAAAGATGGGTTCTGGCACCACTCATCTCTTCAAATGAGACTTGTGAATTAAATGAAATTGGGGACATGCATAGGCATAACTGACTACCACTTTGGGAGGCCATGTACACAGACAACTTGACTTAGTGTCCTCATTAGATGGGCTGTCTGAAAAACACTGCTGATTGGCTCTGTGTGCTCTTGCATCGTGTTCCTGTCATTAATTATGGATACATTTCCTGGTGATGCCATGTCATGTCCGATTGACCAGGGTGGAGATAATGACAACCGAGGTCAAACTATTGAGCGCTCCTTCTTTACCTGCCCACATTTGTATTCATGTCACTGACTTGGCTGATAGATGTATAGAGCAGTCTAATATTTATCTATGTCTGTAGCAACTAGTGTGTGTGTGTGTGTGTGTGTGTGTGTGTGTGTTTGTACATGTGTAAAGGTGTTCTAAATGAAAAAAAAAAGAAAGATATTTGATGCCCAGTATATTTGGGCTTAGATTGTGTGCGTCAGCTGCAGTGGTTTGCATTGACAGGAAATAGAAGTTAATTGACTGTAGTAAAAATGCCCGCAGTTTCAGGCAGGGATAAATGGTGTGTATCCAGTCAGGTGAATCTCTGCAGTCATCAGAGATGATTTGATCTATAACACTCTCCATATTCCTCACATCAGAAGGAAATCGGGAAGAGATCACACGCTGCACAGAACATGGGAGATAGGAAAGGAGTCCATTCAGAAGATACCATTCAACCAAACCTTCCAGCAGCTTCAGAAGAATGATGACCTTTTACCTGTGAAACCTGAAAACTTTGCAATCCAACATGATGCTTTATTTGGCCTTTGACCAAACGTTTGAAAAGTCTCACAAGCAAAGGTTGTGTTTTTCTTGAGATGTGTACATCTTTCACCCTTATTTGACTCATAACATCTAAAGAAATCCAAGACACTAAATAATAGATTGTGGAAATGAGGGCTGCAAAAGGTTATGTGAGATTTTTCTGTTGTGAGTCTGTTATGCAGTGATGTGGTATGCCATTAGGGGAAAATGATGCAACATTTTCAGCTTCCTACGCCAGTGAATAACTCATTGGTATCGGCGTTTATCTCACTATCTGGTACCTGAGGCAGATTGCGCAAAGTTTGATATTAAAGTGCCCTTTGTAACTCCATGAATGTAACCAATCTTAGCAGGCCTAATTTCGCTCTTTCGCTCTTTGGCCCCAAGAATTTACTTTCTAAATGGAGCGAAAAATGTAAGTCATAAAATATTTGCTGGATTTGGTTGTGTGGCCTATAATCCCTGAGCTAATGGAGTATCATAATGTCACTATATAGACACAACAAATGTGCAAAACACACAATCATATAAGCACTGTACTTGAGAGACGATGCTGCAGGGCCTTCATCAATTACAAGGCAACTCACAATGCTATAGTAAGTGCAGTAGTATACAGTACTTATATTAAGGGCAACTACTGAGAAACTGTATGAGTACTGTGTATTGTGCAGAGTGGGAAGTCCCCCAGTATGCATTGGATTCTTTAAAAGATCATTGGTAGCACTTGTGTTTCTAAATGCACATGTTGTTAAAAACTGTAATTCACAGGATAAAGTAGTGACAAGTAGTGCTGACTGCTTGTCAGCAAGTGCTTTGATGAAATGGTTTATATCATTGAAATTGTGGTGACAATTACAGTCTTTAGGTTTGGCCAGGGGTGGTCGATAATTTGATTTTGTTCATGCACATCGGTAATTTTGGTCATCCGGATGGTAAAATAATTCACTGGGGCACCGTGGTACTCCAGGGACCCACCAATCAACATCACAAACAATACAGCAAAACAGGCATAACTCTCTTCAAGTGGCTCCATATTATTGTAAAGAGTGATGCTACCACTGGTTATACGGCTCTTGTAATTCAGATGGTGCACAAGTCGGTAATTGGGTGAAACATCAGATGTTGGTCTGGACGGGATTAAAATTACCCTAGGACATCAGCGTGAACCCAAAATACAGAAGGTAATTTCAGCTGGAATTGTTACTGGGAAAAAAAATCACTGACATGTTTGTTTCAGATGGAATAACATTCCTGGGTTCATGAGGTATTACTTAACAACAACCAGACCTCACTTGGCATTACAAATGCTGGCGAGTGCTTTGTCAGAGTATGACAGGGGTATTATGTACTGAAGGTTCAGTGATTGGTCAAAATGATTGACACTAGAAAAAAACATAGCAATGATTGACCGTGCTCCTATTTTTAATGTGGTTTAACCAACAAGCAGCTGCTAAGGTTATTGTTAGCTGTGATGCACTGGACAACGTGGGTGATGACTCACACTCTGGCTGCGTCTTGCTGTGCCGTTAATGAAAAAGCATAATGGAACAAGCCTGAACCTACATTGGAACTGTGAAATACCCACCACATTGTAGCAGATTGAGCTGTCCACTGACAGGCTCATAGGTGCACAGTCTGTCAAGGGTGAAAAAGAGTAGCAAATACATTTTTTAGCAGAAAGTTTCAAAGCAGGGTTCACCAGTCACACTGCACTGGCTCAAGTCACAGTCTGTAATCATGTGAAGCTTAGCGAAAAGTTCAATCAGGAACACTACTTCATTCATTACTTACTTCAAATCTATCTCTACCTTTTCACTCACTCCTTCCCACCTTAATCAGTTGAAAGCTACACCGTATTATCCAATCAGTTCAAATCTCAAGAAGGCAACATCCCTTCAGTTTGCATCATACAATCAGCTTAGGCATTTCTACACCTTCTCTTGCACCCACTTGGGAACCAATCACAAATCGATGTACTCTTTATTACCTCAATCAGCTGTTTCTGTATGTCGCTGAATCCAGTTGCCGTTGCTGATCTGCACCCCACCACCTCTCCCACCACCACCAGCATCAAGGCTCCATTTGGATACCCAATGTGGAGATATATCTGCAGCCCTAGGTGGGGCTTCATTATTTTAGGCCCAATTAGGATTAACTGGGCTACCTGTCTTTTTTTAATATCTACTAGCATTCAAAAACACCTAATTCTTTGTATTTTGTGGTTGGTACTCAGTGATGAGCCATGTTTATTGACATTCCGAAGGCACTGCCAAGCCAGTAGTCAAAAAAAACAGTTTTTAGTTCAGATAATAAAACACCATGTTGCTGCTGGTCCATCTATTAGTGGATCAGAAGAACATACCAGGGACTTTACACCTGGGTGTGTGTATCTGTTTGAAATACCAATATTTCAAACAATCTGTGTCTCATGAAAGACACACAGGCGGTCACCTTAACAAGTACACAAACTTCTGGCAACCCTATAAGCTTGTTGTTGTTTCGCAGCCCTAGTCCCTCTTTAAGGTTTTAA
>OOFE01027706.1:0-36174 GCA_900323365.1 Monocentris japonica | reverse complement strand
AATGACCCAGAAAATGAAGCGTTCCAAATTTCACCAACCGCATTCGTTATTTCGCAAGCCAAATTAATGTTTTGTATGGGAAAGAACCCCTAAATGAGTGCACAAAATCACCAGCCATACGTAAACTTTTAATGTGATGTCGTTTGACCCGGTTGTTCCCTCGACTCTGTCTCTCTGTCAGATGTGGCTGAAGCCCATCAAGCGTCAGGAAATCCCCCACAGGATGTGTTACATGGCGCCCGTCTACAAGACCAGTGAGCGGCGCGGCACCCTGTCTACCACCGGCCACTCCACCAACTACGTCATCGCCATGACGCTCAACTCCAACCTTCCTGCGGAGCACTGGATCAGGCGAGGGGTAGCGTTGCTCTGCCAGCTCAGCTCCTAGTCTAGTTTTTGTTTTGCACTCTCTCTCTCTTTTCACTCACATTGTTGAAAGCATTAAAAACAAAAAACAACCACCCAGTCTCTCCCCTGCCTTTTTATGCAGTACAATGAGGAATTTGTATGAATTACTGAGACAGATAAAAAAAAAAAAAAAAAAAAGTTTTGTAATGGTACCATTCCGAAGCAGTAGTACTTTTAATAATTATGGTACTCTCGTTAGTCTATTTAGACATGAGAGTCCTCTGAGATCCCAACCAACCAGGAGTGGACTGGAGCTTGTTAAGATTTAAGATATGAGGATTTGAACATCATCAAAAATCTCCTCATGGATATAGTCAGCACATGGTACATCCCATACAGTAGAATCACGTAAAACAAGACAACCAGGGAAACCTTGACTTGTGTTTTGAAGAGCAATGGGAATGTTCATTTTGGATCATTGAACATTCCTGAATGTCTTGAAAACCAGGAGCTTTCCACTGTCACTGTGTGCATTTGAGCACTGGTGTAATATGCAGACAAACTGACAAGACATACATGTTAACTGTAATAATGTATTATACTGTGTCTTGTTTCAGGAAGCTATCTGATTGCTGATTGCAAAGACACGTTCCAACCATGCTGATGAGTCCCATTATGCACAGCTAGCGAGCTATGCCAACTCTCGTGGCAATCAGGGACCTAGTTAGGAATAAAAAAAAAACAAAAAAACAGGAGAAAACTATAAATATAACTATGTACAGTCGGTACACAAGTTTGAAGAAAACATTTCAGTACACTTACATTGGTGACCCGGCAGTGCCTCGTACACCCGTTGCCGTATTACCCACAATCATGTAAAGAATGCCATCTCGGGTGTTTGCTACATTCAACAATTTATTCCAAGTTTTCTACAAGTATGCACAGTTCACTGAGACTCAACATGTTTTTACTTCAGAATCACTACCTACCACTGCTCTTTCAGGAAATAGCTGAGGATACTGAGGGGGGGGGCAGAGAAGAGAGTAAGATTGACAGCTATGAAAATGACCCAAAGTAATACTGTTTTTTTTTCCCTCCCATTTCAGAAAATGTAATGTTTCAAATAACGTAGCAATAATGAACATTATGTGATTTCTTTGGCAAAAGCATTTAGGCAGTTAGCATCCGTTGTCTCTCCAGGTCAATAGCACTATGCCAATAGTATTGGACACTCAGGGAGCTTTTCAAAGTTTATTTCCTTTCTTAATGGGGAGAATGCACAGCAAGCATTTCATATCCAGGTTCTTCATATATACAACAAAATGAAAATCAAAACTACCGTAGACCTGTGTGGATATGATAAATCGTGTACCTCTTCAACAAGCAAATAATATCTACAGAGGTGTTAGTCAATATTTTAAGACTGGTGTTCAAAAATGAAATATCCACCATATGAAAAAAAAAAAGTGACACCTAATCTTTTAAAATGATTGATAGCACAAAATCAAAACAAATTCTGGTACTTTTAAAAGGTTAGTAGGAAACTAATATCCATTGACAAAATGGTGACGCTTTTGATTTTAAAGAATAGTGAATGATGAACTTTAGGTTTATGTGTTTTCCCCCTAGAATGGATCTCTCGTGTTTTGGGACAGAACTTCATTTGACTATAATGAAACTAAATTCTGATCCAGATGGTGTACGTCCAGATGAACCGCAGTTTGCATCATCCTAACATCAGAACAGAAAATAGCTGTAAATACATAATACACACTTGAATCTAGACTGAAGGCAAATGCAGTTAATCTGGATGATAAGGTATGTGCTTCTACTGGCAGTGAAGCAGACATCGTATGTGGTTGAGTAGATAATACAAAAATATGGCCTATCACACCAGTTACTCTAGGAGTCTAGAACTTGTCATGATCACATGCAATCAGTTAATTAAAAATCATTTTACTCATGCTTCATGCACGATTCAGTGATTTACACCCAGTTAACAAAGACATGGATGTCACATAGTGACAGGATAAATGAAGTCACACACATATCTGTGTGCTCCAGCAGCTGATGCCGGCCTAGCTAGCTTAGCATGTGAGCAGCAGAACAGCCAATGGAATGTCGGGGTGGGGGGCGGTGACAAACACCAGTCACTGTTCGCGCACAGATCCATGGGTAGATCAACACTGGGGCCATTTTTGGCACAGTTGGCAAACCGTCTACAATATACACCCCCGAAAAAGAAAAAAGATAATCAAGAAATGCTTTAAAAAGACTGGAAAAAAATAATGCCTTGCTGTCCAATGGTTTGATGAGGAGGGTTAACTATTCATTGCAAGTGCAAAGAATGCCAACAGCTGAACCTATACAGCATATGGTCAAGCTCTGATACGAGGGTATTGCTATTGCTTGGTCTGTCTTGGATTGTCAGGATCAACAAGTACTTTAATTCTTTGACACAAATACTTTCAAAAGGATTTAGCAAGCAAGACAGAATTTGTTTTCAGCTGCACAATTACTGACACCTTAAAGTTGTTACAGTACATCAATGATTCTGAATTAAGTTTGCATTGGCGTGACAACTCAAATTTGTACTCTCCCAATTCAATGAAATGTCAACGAAGCACCTTTTAGAGGCTTATGTGGCACCATCAATAATCTAGTAAACTAAAACACTTTCTGATGCAGACAAGAATAACTACGTCTAAATTCACATTTTGAAGCTACTGATTCACGTAAAGCGAGATAAAATATAAAAGGCCCAAACAAGGATACGTCTCATTTTGGCTAGCAACAGATTGTCAAACCCTAAAAACCAGTGGTCAGACAATATTTCTGATATCTAGTTATCAACTTTCCAAACAAACACAAATCTGACTAGAGTCTTAAATGCTCATTTTTAAAGCCACTGGCAGCTTTGACACTTAACACTATGAACCACATAACTGCAATACTCCGAATGATGATCAAAATCAAGACAATAAAACATAACTCTGAAAAAAAAATAAATGAATGGAGAAACTCGCAGTGAATCTAACACTGAGCTATTTAGACAATCTAACGTGTGAAGTCAGGGGAGCAGCTCAAGAGTCGAGATGTTCACTCCAGATCTAGCAACTTGCTGAAATTGGTTGTGGGAGTTTAGCACTTGTTATTTTCTTTATGGACGTCGTGACAGTGTGGTGTGGTTGTGGTGCCCCTCTACTGGCCAGGGCTTTTGCACAGAGACGCTAGATGTGTTATGATATCACAAGTTGGTGGCAGATGGCCGGTGGAGAACGCCACAGATACACTAGGCATGGAACAACGACAACACACTATCACCATGGGCCATGATGGTTGCCTCTCTGCAGGAAAGCACACCCTGCACCACCTTACTATGTAGTAGCGCTTTTCAGTAAGGGGTGTTTCCTGGAAGGAGTGCAACCTCGGAGTAATCCTTCAATAGGGAGCAGAGTGGAATCGAAAGGAATTGAGGAGGAGGAAAGAGTAAACATTGTTGGCACCATGATCATGAAGTATGCATAAGCCACTGCTTCGGGTTTGGCATGGAGGCACAGGGCATGAATGAGATTCACCATGCATGCAAGACTGGACCATCACATTGCCAACAAAGCATGTTAAGGCCAAGAAGCACAATAATGACACATCCATCTTTCCCCTTCCCTAACCCCCTCCAATATCCTCCACCCACCACTAGAAGCCAAAGTCAAAAACGATGCGATCTTCAAAGATGGCGATGAGCAGCATGATGCCGAACCCGGTCAGCATGCCCAGGTTCTGGAGGAAAAAGTGACCCAGCTGGCAACGCTTGTGATCCTCACTGTCCCCATGAAGCATCTCTGGCAACTACACAAGAAAAAAAAAAAGACTTCCTTATATCATCATTGCAGGGTCATACTGCCAATATTAGTCTTCACACACGAGATTAGGAAGGGGACTGACCAAATTGCATTACAGATAACAGAGAGAAAGTTAAACTAGTGTTCTTACCATATCCACCAGAGCCACATAAAGGAACATGCCGGCCGTGATGGCGAAGATCCAGTTGGTGACATTGTGCGTGTACTGGCCCACCGCTGTGCCAATCAGCATGCCAACGTAGGCCATGAGGGCAGACAGCAGATTGTAGACGATGGCTTGCTTCACACTCATCCCCGCTTTCAGCAGTACCGCAAAATCACCTGTCAGCCAGGATATCCACAAACTAACGTTAACACGATTATATTCACTCACACGCACCCATCTCCTATTCCAACACTACAAAAATGCATAATCAATATGCATCAAATGTCAATATGTCACAAGCCAATTTGTGAAGCACTTTTGGAGACATGCATGACATTCTGTTAACTAGTGCTTCCTTATTTGTGAAAGGCAAAAGGTAATGGAGAAAAATAACTGAAATGTTCTGTTGATTGCATTGGGGAGCAAACTACAGTTGTGAGAAAAAGTTTGAACCCGTTTGATTTACCTGAATTCCTGCATAAATGGCTCCTAAAATATGGCCTGATCTTCAGTTAAGTCATAACAATAGATAAACACAATGTAAATTAACAAATGACACACAAAACTTTGTTTGTTTTTATTGAACATATTGTTCAAACATTAACAGCCTAAGCTGTCGAAGATCAGACCATATTTTAGGACCCATTTATACAGGAATGCAGGGCATTCAAAAGGGTTCACATACTCTCTTGTGACTAACACATCATTTTGGACAAGTGATGACTACAAAGTTGCTAGTACAATGCTGACAATATCTCCAGCAGTGACTAATGTCAATGTCAACATCAAGACTAGAACAGCCAGGAGTTTAGATTATGTGGTTCCATGTTTAAATGCAAGGGGGCAAACAGAGATTTGCCTATCGAGCGGGGAATTATGAGTCCAATCAGAATTTAACAAAGAAGTGTTTTAAGAGATATATAGGGAGCATCTTTAGAAGTCATTGGGACTAAATTATGAAACAGGTTAAAAGGAAGGAGATGTGTATCCCGGTTTTAATATGTATGTGATTGGTTTCATGTTCTTTATATGTGAATGTCTGGGCATGTATGTGTGATATTTCACTGCAACTGATGTAGACAAATATCTATATAATTGTGTTCACTATTGTTGAATTGTTTTTATATTGAGTTGATTAAAGTGTGCTTTATTTACTCTTGGAAGAGTAGCCTTTGATGTGTTTCCACTGCATATAGACCCCCTGGTCAAAAGCACGCTACATTTCATGATGTTTTTTGATTCTGGTGTCTAACTCATTTAGACTAGACTCACTCTCCACAAACTGTCACTGGTTTCTATCTTCTTTCCCAGTCGAACATAGTTTGAGAAAAAACGACTAGAACCTTGACGGCCTGCTCTTATAATAAATGTCTTAAACTCCCTTCACATACACTTAGAATTGCACATGCATGCTTTAAGCCTTTCTACCCGATTCAATCATTGCCAGGCCAAATGTGGGAAGAGCCCCAAGTCTCAGCGGAAACGCCCTGGATTTGGAGAGAGATGAATAGAGAGGAGGAGTGGCCTACATTTCCCTCCACAATGTAACAAGCAGCTATTTTCCTTCCTAATTACCACAATGAATATATTACCACTCTGCTCTCATCCATCAATCAAATCCGGAGAAAGGTGGGGAAGTTAAAGGGAGGGGAGAGGAAGCAAAGAGTCGGCCTGTATACGCCTCACTCTGCTGGCCTTTTTCTTCCCCCACTTCAACTTCCTCTGGCGTTTCCTGCCTCTTTGGTTCCAGTCCATCACGCACTCAAAGACGCCTGACACCACCTTGTCGACTGCAATTAACACAACCATCATTGGCAATTAGCTTCACTGTGGGTGGTTAAAGAACCCTCATAATCATCATTCCTGGCTCCCAGTTGCCAGTTGGGGGAGGCTTTTGTGTTTAAGAGGAGCTGAGAGGTGCATGCGTCAAAGTACTGGATTTGTTTGCCACGCAGGCCTACAGGAGTTAGGGGACAGTGGCGGTGCTCCCACAGAACTCGTGCAAAGTCAACAGGAAATGGGAAATTACATGCGGAGAAGCAGAATGATCTCAATTTGTCACACGCCACTGTGGTTCCAGACACAATTTGCGTTGCAGTTAATCAACTGGAAAAACCTTTTTTCCTGAGGTTACAAAGCACCAAAACACAATAAAGGAAACTATTGGACCAGAATGAGAAAGGTTTGGCCTTCTCCTTAACATTGGAGCTTTGCAGATATAGCCTAGATGGCAAAATTCTTGGCACTGCTATATTGTGAAAAGCAGTTTGTTGCGGTGTTAGCTGGACCAAGATGTGTTTGATCCTTTTATCCCCTCACAAATTCTTTTCACAGTAAACAGTTTCAACCATGGAGTCGACAATAACAGCAGCATGCTGTGAGTCAACACAAGGGGCAGCAGGTGGACAAAAACAGAGGCAGTTATTCACTGACTTGCTGTCTGTGGCGCGTTTGACACAAATCTATTAATCAGCCACACAAACAAGGCATGGAAACCTCACTACAGCAAGAGAAATCATTAGTTGTGGATGGCCCTCTTTGTCTCACTTGTACATACATAATCTGACACACACACACACACACACAAGTGACCACACTTGAGTAAAGCATAAGTTGGGACAAGAATGTTCATTTTAGCTGACTTTAAACTTGGCACTGTAACAAACTTTGAAAAATCAAAAGGCCCATCACACAGAACAGATGACATGCAATGGCTGTTGGGGAGAACGGATGCATCGGTGGCTATATGTCTTTGAGTCATGGTCAGTGGAGATGATAGACTGTGCCTGGCACACATCGCTCAATACACTGACACAGTGACAAGCCATTTCGCTGCTGTCAGACAAAACCCATTTATCTGAAAAGAGGACATTTTTCCAGAGTGAAGAAAAGAATGCTCATTTTATTGATGCCCATGGGTTTTTAACAGGTTTGAAGGGCCATGAAACTGTGACTGTGACGCCTAGAGAAAACAGCATTGTTCTACCCGTTGAATGAGTGAAAGTGAACAATGACTGGCGGGTAATGGGTAAATTATTTGTGTGAAATCAAGCATTTATGCTTTTTGACTCTTCTCTGAGTGTAGTCCACTTACCAAGTTCATGAGGTAATTCGTGGCAGAAGACAGCCACTGACGTACTGATACCTCCTGTGATGTTCGCACTGAATGCTGCACCTATAAAAAGACAAGGCGTTAAGAGGTCATGGAGATGTCTTGAAGGCAAACCCTTCAAGTTGTCAATACGTCTATGTACCAGTGTCCACAAGACACATTTCTGTACATTTGTACTTGAAGATTAAAATTAATCTGAAATGGCTGCTCCACAGCAGGGTGAAATAAGGCTCGTCTGGGCCAAATTCAAAGTCTTAAGAAGCAGTATCCAAAGCAAATAATTGACACAGTTGAAAGTGTAACCCAAGTGACAAATCACCTCTGCTGGCAGCATAATGAATAAATATTCAGAGAAATATTGTTTTAATTAAATTGCATGCAGGCAGATGACCAAATCCTAGTGAAAACCAGGCTACTGATTATTTTATTCACTTGATTTTTCTATTACAGCCTACTGTGATGAGTGGCGGTTAAGGGGGAACACCAGTCAACATATGAATCAAAATATTTTATTCCTATGAATTCTTGTGACTCCAGACTTTATACAGTGATGCTTTAAAGTTTGTGAATCCTACAGGGCGTGGTCATTGTTTCATATATTATTGAGGAAGAACCTCATAAAATACTTATCTAAACCTGAACTTTTAATGAAGATATCCCCAATTAAGAACATACTCAAATAAATATGATATTCTTTCATTGTTTATTTAACAAAACTCAGGGCAAAACTGTGCAAAAATATGTCAACTTCCTTATATGGCACACAGTATCTTCCTTGAGGGATTTTCTCCCACTTCCAGAACTCTGCCAACTCAGTGAGGTTTGAGGGCTGTCCCATATGAACAGTCCACTTCAGGTCCTGCCACAGCATCTCAGCTGGATTTACTGTAGGTCAGGACTAAAAAACACTAAACGTCTTCCTGAGCTTTTCTATCCCTCAGAATTCACGGTTCCCTTAATGATCTTGAGTCGTCCAGGTCCAGTGGAAGAAAAACAGCCGCAGACCATGACATTCCCAACACCGTGCTTGACTGCAGGGATAAGGAGGCCAGTTTTGGGTTGTCGCCAAACATGGCATTTTTGACTGCAACCCAACAGTTCAATTTTGGACTCACCTATCCAGAGAACAGACTTCGAGAAATCTTCAGGTTTGTCCAGGTGGTCTCTGGCAAATTTCAAACAGGCAGCTGTGTTCTTCTTAGACAATAGAGGCTTCTTCCTGGCTACCCTTGCATGAATGCTATTTCTATTCTATTTCAGTGTTGATAGATGCACAACGACATCAGATGCTAGTTTAACAAGTTAGATTTTTCTTGTGGCTCTTTGTGATATTTTAGAAGGACGTCCACTTCTAGGCAGAGTCGCAGTCAAGTTAAATGCATCCTCAGTTGGCAAGTAAACTTCTGGGATCCTTATCTGTTCTCTGTCCTTGCATTGTTGTGTTTTCGAATCGTGCTTCAGCCGTTAGACATGTGAAACAAGTCATGGAGGACATGAGAACACGCACACGCAAATTGAGGAAAGGCCATAGTGTTCTTCTTTCACCTGCATGGGTAACACTAATTTGACCAGGTTTCTCACCTATATTTATGGGAGTACGACACAGACTGCTCCTCAAAGATCTGACCTTTCATTATACCCAATTCCTTACCCACTCTATTCTACTTAACTACTTGATTTAACTAATGCAAGAGGAGGTTTACTTATTTTTGCACATGTACTAATTCCCTGTTTTCTCTTTCACTATTTTCATTTTACTACATGCACAATTTCCTCTAAAAAGCATGTGAAATTGGTAAATATAGATCCTTTATTTCTGTTAAGAATAGGCCAATTCTGGGGTAAATGGGCTAAAAACTCAGAAACAAAAATTTCTATAAATGTGAAAGGGGTTCACAAACTTTCAATCATGACTGTACCCGATGACACTAGGTACAGGCTTTGGGAGGGGTGTTCACGTTTACATTTATAGATTGGACTGCCCTACACTGTAAAAATGCACTGTAAAAATACACAAACCTTTGTAAGGGGAATAACATATAATCTTGTTTGACTTGCTTGTAGTAGGTACAGTTGGATATAAGATTCAAAATCAGAACTTTTTACCTATGGCCAGGCCATCACTGAAATTGTGCATGCCATCCCCCATGATGACCATCCAGGCGATGCTGGCGATACCGGCATCCTTCATCTCCTGGTCTGAGTGGCAGTTACCACTGTGAGAGTGCCCGTGGCCGTGCGAATGCCCATGCCCATGCTTCTTGGCATTGCGTCCATTCACCTTGGCGGGTGCCTTGGTAGGAGAGTCAGGTGTCTGGAGCTCTGTGAGCTGCGTGTTGTTGTGCCCGTTGTCACAGGAGATGGCCATACTGTTAGTACCTGGAGAGGAGAGGAAACCTCACTGTGACCTGCCACAGGGACCAAGCCGCTCTCACCCACGCTCAAATCAAGAAATAGCGCTCTCTTACCTTCACCCAGTGGCTTAAGGTGGAGCCACTCTGCATCAGAGCGGCGGTTTAGCTTGTGATCTGACAACTTCCTGCCAATCTTAGCCTCCTCGTTTCGCTTCTTCATGCCACATAAACTGCCCTGTAACGAGAAAGACTGTAAATACTTTTCTGCTCCATCTATCTAATTCATTCAATTTAACGTTTCTTCATCTTGACTTATGAATAACCGTGACTGCATGCAACCTGAAGGACAGAGAAATCAAATGAGTATTGCTCTGTTGCTCAACATCTATCCTCAAAGTGCCTTGAACAAGACACTTAATTCCCAGTTGCTCCAGTGGAGCTGCTCAGTGGCCAACAGTAGAGACAATCAAGATGCAGCAAATAACTTATCTTTCCGATGACCGTCACTCTGACATTGCTGTCATCTTACCAGAGCTCATCTAGAAAATTTGAAAAATTCTGTTCAAACCATAACCAACCCAAGGAAAATAGCTATAAAATAAAGGTTTGTGAGATAATCAATATTTTTTAACCCCAGCCTGATTGCGACCTAAGCAAAGTGAGAAAGGTCTTGTCAGTCTTACCCCTTGGTCTTTGTAGTGCTTGAACATGCCGATGCAGTGTTCGATGATGAAGAGGAGGTAGATGCCGGCCAGTGCCGTCAAGCCCTTCCACACCCCGTCAAAGGCAATCACCAGATCTTCTTCCTGGCTGACCCCAACTTGGCTGTGGTCGTGTTGCCCCTGAGACTGTGTGAACAACAGGGATAGGGGTCACAAGTTTTATTAGGAGATAAATGTAATTTCCAAGAGGTACTTGGAGAGCTATCAGTCTAAAGATATCCTCAGAGTGTTGTGAAGTATGGAGAACTAGTCAGTAATAATAGTGTATGGCCATTGGAAGAGTTTCATTCCAAAATGAAATATGTGACCTCTATCTGTACAAAATGATTGCTGGTATGAAAGTAAAAGTTATCTTTATACTTTTTGCTTATGAAATAATACTAACATTTTGATGATTATGTAGTCAGTTGGATTTTGAAATGTTGCCCAATTAACATTAGGTAACAAGTTATTTTCACCAAAAATAGCATGTTGTTATGACGCCATTCATATATAAAAGCAAAGAGCATAACTGTGAAGTCTAATCAACTGTGTAGTTAACAATCAATTTAATGTTGAGGCTTTAATGAACCACATATGCAGTTGCATGTATTGTTTATATACAGGTCTGATTTTCTTCTGCTCACTTGAAAATTGTGTCTGCATTGGAAGAATTGTGGTTTATTAAGTTTTATATTAAATCACAAAAAAGTAATTTGCTTACTCTCATTTAGTCAGCATGTTTCGTTGAAACTGCTTGCAGGAGGTTGTTAAGACTCACTAGGCTCTTTTAAATTAAACAGATTGGGACGCTACTTTCAAGAAGCACATCATGTCACTGCCTCCACTGAGAGGAGAGGACAGGAATTAGCACTCTTGAACTCATGTTTCCGTTAGACTACTCATCAACTTTAGTCATATTGCTCCAGCCAGGAGAGGTATAATTAGACAGGTTAGGTCTTGATGTGAGGGAGGTCCAGTTTTCTTGGTCAGTTCAGAGAATATTTGATAACATGAGCAACTCTCTTCCAAAGCTCGAATTCAGGTAAGGATGACTCCATGGGGACAATTTTTGTTACATATTTACATTTTAGAAAGATAAATATAGCATTTTGATTTTCTTAATTTTTTTTTTCCTGGAAAACATTGTAAAATGTGACATTGAGAAGTGACATTGAGGTTTTACAGTCGCTCTCTAATTATTAATAATTCATCTAATTAGACTCTCTAATAGAAATAAATTTTGTACCGTGTACTGAACTGGATCATGAGTTACACAACGTTGAAGTGGGAGAGAGCAATACTCTGTGACACCTCCTATTCAGAATTTTATTCCAAAACGAGATATGCACCATTTGAAAAATGTGACACTTGGTCTTCACAATGATCAACTGAAACAAACTAACCTATGACCTAGTTTGCCATAACACAGACTGGGGTGTCTGTATTTTAGAGATATCAAATGCGAAAGCTCAGGTAATTTTTTTTCCTCCAAAGTGGATGTATAGTGTTTTGAAAAACAATGCTTGACCTAAAATATTAATATTAAATATATTATAAATATGAAACTGATTCAAAAAAACTTTGCTGCACTATATACGTGTCACGTGGTTGTCTGCAGCGTACTCACGTGTGGCAGCAGGTGAAGGAGGGCGTCGCCGCTGAGTGTGCCCACTGCCAAGGCCACCAGGAAGGTGAGCAGGAACTTGAAGCAGGATTGGTTGAGAATGGGCACTAGTACCACACCCAGCAGAGACAGCAGGCTGATGATGGTGATGGACACAAAGCCCCACAACCATATCCACACTGGAGAAAGAGAGACAGACAAAAGAGAGAGAGAGCTATTATTTAACTTAACTAAGTAGGTCTTAGTGAGTAGGGAGACCGTCCTTCAACCGGAGGACCCAGTTTTGGCAAGCATCCTGAAGCATACTGAAGTGTCCTTGAGCAAAACACTGAATCTCTGCCAGTTCCCGGGGTGCTGTTCTGTAGTTGACCCTGAGCTCTGACCTCCCTGTGGAGGGGATGCAAGCAAAAAGACAACATCCCTACTCCTGGATTGAATAAAACCCTGATAACCCAAAAATTACATAGGCCTAATAATAATAATAATAATATGTATATATGATAATAAGACAAGACGTGTGTCGGGTGTTCGTCTCAATCACACCGACATAACGCAAGGGGAAAAGTACATCAGTTCATCAGCACCAGTGACTACTTTTTAAGCCTCTACAATGCAACTGGCAAAAACAAAGAAAGGCAACAAATGCCGTACATTTCAATCTGAACTTGAATTGAGGAGATTAAATATCGATGAAAATATCTAATAGTCCGCAAACACTATAATTTTGGATGCAAGCCTGATTTCTTTGCCTTGCACATTTTAGCTCTCTATACTTTGTAATGTCCATAGTTTTGGGCTGCAATAATCGTTTTTGGGGTTGTGAGCCTAGATTTCCTTGTATTATAATAAGTGGACAACCATAATATAGGCCATAGGTTTAAAATGGTAGCCCTAACCGTTTTTGTCTCAATGCAGTTTGGCATCGCTCACAATTTTGGCAGTTATTCCATCTGAAGGAGCTTGATATTTTATCTGTACACTTAGGATGTGGAGGTTTGAGAATAAATCCGTTTCTATCCAGTTCATGTAATTTCAGTTTGTAACATAACTAGGACATGTTATAGTCTGATCAGAGGGAGACAATGGCTGAATCTCAGTGTGTGGTCTCACAGCCTCAGTGACTCTGAGGCATGCTCCTGCTGAGTCTTAGGGCTGTCTTGCAAAAAAACAAATCATTAAGTGCTTAAGGGCTCTGGTGTGAACTTTTGGAGCCTTCCCTGCAGACTTTAAATGAGTCCGCAAGCCTGCAGGCTTTTCAGAGAGAAGTGCCCATATTTCATAGACTCAGTGATGTCAATAAATTAGGACACTGGGGAAGCATCCAAAAAATTTAAACATACCAAGCATGGCGGGTGTTGGCAAGAAAACGTTTATCTTTATCTTATTGCTAGTGTAGCGTTTTATTGCACTTGTGTATACAGTTGTGTGTATCTTCAGACAATCAATCTGTTTTTATGCAATTGAAAATAAATTGTCGTGTACATCTGGGATTTCCACAGAAACAGTTGGATTGCTGTATCCAAGGCAACATGGGTCTCAGCTAATGACAAGTACAAATAAACTATGCTATCTGCTAGTGTCCAGATACTGTTGGCTTTTAGCAACCTTTAGCTTTTTTTGGTTTTATCTCCTCTTCATCTCCGTAATTTAATACTGTTGGCCTACTCATTTTTACTTTGAAAGAGTCCCATCAAATGAAGGTTTCCTTTTGCTTGAAATAAAGCCATACCGTTTTTTGCTTTAATCAAAATTAATCATAAGTTAAACAAAAACCAAAGTATATAACATCGGCACAGCTAATGAAAGACATTATTGCATTATTCACCCATAATTTCCCCCATGGCAAACTTGTTTACTGGAGTTGGTCTGAAACTGCCTGTAACAAAGTGTGGATTTTTGAAAATGTAGTAACTTTAAATTTAACCACTCAAACTAAAATCAGATTTAAACAGTCTTCATTAAACATCTAAATAAATTATATATGTATATGAATAGAGAAAACATAGAATGCCTTTAATAGGAGTCATTTAAGAGCCAAAGCTAAAATTTACCAATGTTTGGCTTTAGGCATTTTCCCACCCTGTTCGCATTTTAACAATCCTGTACACAGTCAACAATCTGTTAACTGTATACAAAAGTGCATTCAAATCATGTGTCCTTGTGCTGATATGAGGCCCAAAGCAAGAAATGTAATGTGACATTTCAGAAAAATTCTAGTTTTTATTTATTTTTATTTTTCATTCATGGCTGCAGACAAGAGACATGAAACAGAAAAGTCAGACGATATAGTTTCTGGCTCTTATCCTTCTAGTTAATATTTACGCCCCTAATTGGGATGATGTAGAATTTGTAAATAAATGTATCTCTTTGTTACCCAATCTAAATTCACATCATTTAATCCTCTTAAGACCACTCATACCCTAAATCCTTGCCTCCCCCCAAATGGCCCAAGCCATATCAACATTCATGTCCCAAGTTGTTGTTTCCTTTCCCCCCATAACAAAGAATTCTCCTACTTCTCACATGTTCATCACTCACTCAAGAATAGATAATTTTTTTATAGATAGGACACTGCTGCCCACTGTTTAGAAAACAAAAACATAATACTGAGCTATGGTTGAATCAGATCTCTCCTACTGTTTGAACTCTCTTTCTCTCTCAATAGTACAAAGCAAACCATTTGGAGATTGATTGCAACTCTGCTATTAGAAAAGGAGTTCTGCAAATCAATAGACAATTTTCTACAAGCAAATAGGTCAGTCAATTTCACCATCTATACAATGGGGGACACTAAAAGTCATAATCAGAGAAATAATTTCATATTCATCAGCACACAAGACAAAACAAGAAAACAAAAACGAGAACACCTCCTATAATAAAATTAGATTGCCAGTACTCAACTTGCCCTACAGCTAAATTATATAAGACTGGGTCTTCAAACACAATATCATTTATTATCAACAGAAGAAACTGAACAACATGTACTCCGATCACATGGATTTTTCTATGAACACTGAGACAAACCAGAGTGACTTGTAGCCCACCAGTTAAAATGTGAATCAGTAACCCAGCTCATTCCACAGATCTGCAACTTTTAAGGCGAGGTAACAGTAGACCCAAATGAAATCAATGACGCCTTTAAAACATACAATTTGAATCCATATACCTCTGAGTTTCCAGTGGATAGTGTAATCATGCAAGATTTCCTCAGCAATTTAGATACCCCTATTACTGGCCCTAATCGGAAAGATGAGTTAAGTGAACGCTAAACAGAATGACTAAATCAATCGTAGCAATGCAGAGTGGCAACGATCCTGGACCAGATGGCTACCTGATTTTCTACTAAACTAGCTTGCCTTTTTCTTGAAATGTTTAATCATTCAAATGTTGCCATGGGGCCCTGCCATAAACTCTTACTGAGGCGCCTATTACACTGCTGCTAAAGACTGATAAAGAAACTGCTGTTCTGTGATTATGGTACAAAGACTGCAGTGTCCTTGCTGAGGTCCGAATGGCACCTCACAGATTTGTTTTTCTTTCTTACAGAAGTCCTGTAAATCTTGTCAAAGCCTTTTCTTTTTGAATTTCTTAATAAAAAATAGTGCACGGCTGGGTGAAAGAAGACTAACAATAGCTATTATTAGTGTGCAAGATTCTACGACCAGAACTCTAGGTTTTCCTCTTAAGAACCTATTTTTAAATTTCATTCATTTGGTTAAAAGAAGACCTTGATGGCCATTAGGAGCTTTGAGTTAGAGAATACAATGTGTGGGGTTTAGTTTTCGTGTCCAGTTTTCAGATGGAATTTCCACATTTAGCGCTCACGGAAATGCTTAATCATGAGAGGTCAGCACATACCCCACCTTCCACAGGGCAGTAAAAAACGACCCAAAGCTTCTTTCTTTTAAAGTAGATACACTAAGACAGTAGGTGTCCCATGCACAGCAATACATAGCCCAGTACACCTTGGTGCTGGTGACAGCAGGCAGATATCAAAGAGGTTGAGCAGCAAACAGCACATTTCACAACCGATTGTTTGCTTACAGGCAAACAATAAAGACACAATGCTTCAAGCATGGTTCAGTTAGGGTCACATGTCCTAGGAGAAACTGAAGAAGCTGTATGCAAAACACACTGTTCAACTTACATACTTACTCACTAAACCTAAGCAATTTAGCCCTCATGTATATCGGACCCTCATTGATTCATTCCTCTTTCTTTTCAGTTAGGCAGTGGGGTAGCTAATTTCAGTGGGCCACACAAACAACAAAGGGTCTTAGATGAAATGGGAGAGCTTTTGACCAAGCCCATGAATGTGGTCTCTTCTCCGGTTGCAAAGTCTCAATTTATCAATTGTACACATTTTGAGAGATTTATCATTAACAAGGACAAATTGGCCAAATTGAACTTCTTTTCTCATCGCAGTTGAAAATGTCTCGTCATAACCCTCATTTTCTCATTCTATTGTTACCACCGTTTTCGGGTGTGCTACAAAAGGGAAAAAAATATTGTATTAATATTTCTTATTTGTCGCAAATAAGAAAGCAAAATTGTGTCAGGCAGAACACCCTGTAACTCCGAGAGGCTGTAAATCGGCAAGACAGTACATCACTGCAGGTCCTTCACACTTAGTAGCTTATTTACTCCTCTATCTCATTACCCCTACCCAAGTGTGAGGGGGAAGTGTGTGTGTGTGTGTGTGTGTCTGTGTGGAGAAGTGAGGGGTGGTCATAAGGGAGAAAAGAGGAGACCTACTGGTCTGTGTCTTCTCTCCAATTACACATCTCCTGTGAGCTATGGCTCAGAGAATTGGCCCAGGGTGGTGCATGGGCTATTCCTAATTGGCAGGGCACAAAAAAAGAGAGGGGAATGGGGACCAGATAGAAATCAACTGCAATTTTCTGAGAACCCCCATGGATGCCAGTGGGAGGTAAATGAGAGGTAGCTCCTCGGTGTGTGGTACACCTACAGCTGTGTCTTGGTGCATCGTATCTAGCACCTCCAGTTCTTCACTAATGAGGAGCCGCTCTTGCCCCTTTGACTTTTTCATGCAGTCTTCCTTTATTGTCATCAGCATTTTTATGGCTGTCTTCAGTGGTGGCATACTGCTGTCTGAAGCGCATGTGATGCAGGTGTCTCTGGAGGGGAGTGTGTGTTTAATAATTCCAAGACTTAAGAGGGCGTACAGTTAGAGAATTCCTCTATTCTTAAACATCAATGCCTGCTGGTTTGACAGCATTATTGAATTCTTGGTGCAATACTTTGGAGTCTGGTCTATTAATGAGCAGGTGTCTGGAGGGATACAAAATCAAAAAGCCCTGTCAAATTCAGCATGTGCTTTGTGGTGTCTAATTTGGTAGGATAAAAGAACACAGATATGAAATTAAAGTATCACTACAATCTTAAAATTGTCATCAAATACAGTATAGTCGGGGGGGCATGGAAAAAAATATGGGACATGCATATTGATCCTCAGCACTTACATTCCCATCCAAATTATGTTATTGTGCCAGATTGGTGGTGGCATGCAGGGGAGACGCAGCGGGCGGTGGCCAGCCTGCCGAGAGCCTCACAGCAACCCTGGCCAAAGACCACCTGGGTTGAGGCGTGGGTTGGATGCAGGAGGGAATCGAGCTTGTGGGCTGGATCTCACTGCATCCAGTACAGATTGCAGCCAGAAACCATTTTAACTGTGTTTGGGTTTCAGAGAAGGAGGGGAGAAGGAGAAAGGAGTGGAGATGAGCTGGACCGGCAGCAGGCTGCACCCACCACCGCATGCCTACCGGGGGACTGAGTAGGAAAACGGCAGTCAAGACCCAGTTGTTTTATGTTGTGTGTACGAATAAAACGGCATGTTGGCTAGTGAGCTCTCCTCTCCATGCTTTTGTTAGCCTGCCAAGATGTTAGGTTTGACCATTTTTACATATTTGATCCTCTCCATAAGAAGACTAAATGGAAATGACATTCATGCAAGGGTAACCAGGATGAAGCATCTATTGTCTACAAAGAACAAAGCTGCCTGTCCTAAGTTTGCCAAAGCAAGTTTAAGCCATCTGGACAAACCTGAAGATTCCTGGAAGTCTGTTCTCTGGACAGATGAATCCAAAATTGAACTGTTAGGTTGCAATCAAAAATGCCATGTTTGAATACAACCCAAAACTGGCACAATACAACCCAAGAATGGTGCAAATCTATCAAAGAAACGTGTTGTTACGCGCTGTTAGTGTGATGCGTATGTTATTAAATATATTAACGGCCTATTCAAAGTAGATATCGCAGTCTTTTTTCACTGTATATATCGCACAAGTTCATATCGCGCTAACGATAATAAAACGATACATTCTGCAGCCCTACTGTTTTTTATTGCCATTGCCCGAACATTAAACATTTTGAAGTGAGCATGCCTTGAGACGTGGCTCATGCGCCAGAATGGCCCAACCATGACTGGGTGTTTTTTGAGATTGCCAATAATGTCCCTTGCCTTTCTGGCTTTTCTTTGTGAATGTTATTAGGGTTATCAGGGCTGCAATCAAACACAACAGGTAAGAAATTGTGGGCGGAAACATAAAGGTTTTCCTCAACAGAAACAAGGGGCAGTGTTGGATTCAAAAACAGGCACTAAAAATGTATTGAAATACCCAACACCTTTGTCTACTTAATAACTGGCTGATACATAAGTTAATATAAACCCAAGTAATTTCCATGATAAAACTAATTCAGGAACAGTGGTAGCTTAAAGGTTAGAGAAGTGGGCTTATGACATGCAAGTTACTAGTCTGAATTATGGACCGGCTGGAAAAATGAGTGGCTAAGTAAATAAGCAATAAATGTAAAAAAAAAAAAAAAAAAAAAATGCAATTGCACTAAGAAAATCCTGTTATCAGGATTGTCAAAGAACATGGTCAACAGCATATGGTAAATAAAAAACACCATTGTAATCATGAAACAGTCATGCTTTTGGCACTGCAGACAACAGTGTGACTGTAAAACTCACATGGGTTCGCTGACCTTATAACTTGTAAAAAGCCTGTAGTCTTATGATCTCAGAGCCATTGCAAATTGTGCATTCTTCATCGGTCTGTAAAAGTTAATGATGCATTGGTGGGGTGGAAACACAAGAGGCATGAAATTAGTAACCAACAGTGGCCTATTAATTGGAGCTTGGGTTCTCAGATGTGTTCTCAGCTCTGTCAAAATCTCTTTTAAAGTTTCAAAGTATCTTTTCCCTGTGCCCTTGAACAGTTCACGTTGTACTGGTTGAGTATTCACTGCTGCTCTGGATAGTCAAAAATGAGAGAAGAGTTTGTCCCCACCCTCAGATTTATGCCACATCTATGTATTGAGAATGAGAAAAGATGGAACAAACTATAGTGGGCACACCCAAGGGAATAGAGCTACATTTTTTGGTTCACTTCAGATATCACTACTATAAAATTAGGTTTGGTCATTCTGCCATTCATCCCTAAGAGAGGAGCTCCAAGCTATACATTCTGATGGCATCGCATTATGCAACCAATGGTTTATGCTGATGGCCCTGTGGTTTCTTGCTTATGAGGTTTGTGTATTCTTCCTAGGGATTTGGTTGTTTCCTTTTGCCTACCATCATTTGGTTATTTGACATATGAGTTCTTTAATATTCATTCATTATAGGGCCCCTTGATCTACACCCATTGCATGAAAGGTGCTATTCAAACAAAAATATTATTACTGTTATTTCTTGTGTTCACAAATATTGACTGAACTGGCTGAGACCAGAGGAACAGCATATGGGAATTCGTAAATTAGGTGTCATTCTCCTTTATTTAGGTTTTGACAATGACTTGCCAAGCACGACAGGATTTGCTGAACAAACACCATGCAGGGCTGCTTGTGATTGTGTCCAATTGTGATTGTTTACTGATGGGTGTGAAGGGGCTGTGACTTAATCTGTTGTGCAAATAAAAACCCATTGTGCTGCTGCGCTGTCAAGTATCAGCGATGAGATCAAACAATGTGTCAATAGAGCCGGGGCCTGTCTCATGAAGCGAGATTAGTGGGTTAGCGAGCTAACTTTGGGCGTAACCCTGGCTTTTCGGTCTCCAGGAGGTGGCTTACTTTACAGCAGGGTAGATCACCATGGTAAGCTAGGCTACACACCTAACTTGCTCCGGAGCAGGTTATGTTCAGGATATCGGATTCAAAGGGCTCCCTGGAAAAATGGCATCATCACTCCTAGAGGATCCCATGGACTTCTTTAACAATCTTTAACAATCTTACAACAAAACCATTGCATTTAAATGAGAAAAATAATTTTACAGAGGGATACTAATGAATTAACAGACAGTAAGAAGGGCTCTTTGCAGGGCAATGGTGTTTAGAGACTGACAGAACACCTTTGCTTTCCATAAGAATTTATTACATTAGTCATATAATAAATATCTGTAGCATTTCCAGGCAATTTGCCCACTCTGACTATAAAAGAGGGCTTCTATAACATAGTGAGTAGGTTACAATAACTGGCTATAGTTATCAATAATGCATTAAATTTACTGTTGCATATAAGTGTGCTGAAATTTATTAGGATTCCTGAGTTATTAGTGCGATAGATTGTACTGTATCAATGAGAAATATACCCACTGTACCTTAGTAACGGGCAGTGATAAGCATATTTACTACAATCCTCTCTAGCCTTGGCAGAAAATACTGTTACTTTTTTGCTGTTACATTTTTTGTATTGCTCATATTTATTCAATATAATAGTGAGGTTTTCTTGAGAGAAAAACAAATGTTACTAATCCATTTCTTTCCAATACTTCTCACTTTTACAGTCTACTTTACGTGTTGACAATGTCGGCAGCGTGTTTCAGTAACCTCACAATTGTTCAGTCTAGTTTATTGCTTTTATCATTTTTTTTCTACTATCTTTATTTCATATTTTTATATTCTATAAGTGTGCCTATATTCTATTCATTTTACCTGCTGAATCATTTGACCTTTGTTGCTGCAATGATATAATTTCCCTACAGGGATCAATAATTTTATGTCAGTATAATCTTATGTGAGATAGACTGCTCTGAATCTGTCCATGTTTCATGCGATTGGCTATTTGTTACAAACTTTTCTGTGAACGCGCCAATAGACCAGTTATCCAGGAATGCCATTATTTGGTTTTGTGGAGCCAGCTATCACAAAGACACCCTGACTATGTTGAACTTGCTTTGTGAGACAGGCCCCTGCTCAAGAGTGAAGACAGACGATATCTCAGTATTACATTAGTGTCAATTTCAATTGGAATAAACCTTCCTTACAAGCCATATAAAATGTGAAAAGTCTCATCAACCTATATGGGCTGGGACTATACGCAGCATGACACTTGAATAAAGATCCTGAAAATCCTAATAAAGCCTAATAATAATAATAATAATAATAATAATAATAACAATAATAAAATAACATTCTAATAAATCCTAATAATTATAAAATCCTCCCTAATAAATATACACCACTGCCTTTCATCAATGAGTACTGGAGACTGGGCCCTTACCAGACCTGATGAGTGAAAGAATTAGTGACACTTTCTCTGAAGGATTGTTCGTCAGTGTAAATGGACTAGAATTATAAGGTAATTGTCTCTTACTGGAGTTGACATGCTCCAAGACTTCCTGCTCTACATCCATCTGGTGGTAGTGGCGGATGCAGACTCGGCTATCTATCTGGTAGAGCAGGGCAGGACACAGATAGGTGAACTGGCTGGGGGTGATGAGCGAGTCAGGACTCAGGCCATAGTAGGTGAGGAGCTGAGTTAGGTTCAGACACTGGGAGGAGAAGGAGACAGTATGAATGTAAGAATTGATAAAAAAAAAATTAATAATAATAATACACATCAAAACTCATATGATTACAGGTATAGTTTAGCAGTGCGACTTATGGTAAGTAATGATAAGGAGGGGCTTGGTTAGCAATCAATTATATAGGCATCTAACAATCCTAATCAACAGAGATTTTTATCTCAAAATTGCCTTACTTTTACTGGCATAAGCTCTAGGAATGGCAAGCTAGGACTTGTATGTTATTTTGAGATGAACTGTTTTAACTTCCATTCATTTCTAGGATTACTACCAAATGCTAAGAGGAGAGTGTTGTCAATTTACCCAAAAAAAATACCAGTGTGAAAACTTGCATGTTGTAAGAAGGGGCTTATTAAATGGTGAAAATGAATATCCTGAAGCTTGAAGCATCAAACTTCAAGAGGTGTTTGATTAGTGATCAACAGGAAAGTCTCTAAAAAACCTGAACATTTCCTTTAACAGAAGGTTTGGTCAATCTCAATCTGGACAGGTTTCTAAAAATGCTGAATCTTCCCTTGATATAGACCAGATAATGTTTGATGAGCTTCACTAGGAGTAGTAAACAAGAAGGACTCAGCAATTGCGATGCATCCCACGATTCTCTGCGTTTATGCAAAAGATGACATTTGCCCAAATTGTGGTCAAACTGAATGGGAGCCAGTTGGCATGTCACTTAAAATCTGACATCAGAGTGTGGAATCTAAGCATTTATGAGGAGTATTAGCTAGTTTACTGACACGTGGTCTAACCTTTTACTATTACTCAGGTAATCAACCAGACACTTGATTTATCAACTGCCAACATAAACGTCTAATGTTCCTCTCTCATATCAGTGTTGATTCCATGAATTTGCTCACATTTGAAAGCATCACCTAGATCACACCAGTCAGTCAGTGAGTGCAGAGAAGGAGCCCTACCTCCCCGTGCTGGTGAGACATACCCTCTGGATGCACAGTGAGGGCGTGTGCTGGCAAGGTTGGGGTAACAGGCCCTCTTGGTGCCTCTCGCTTATTTTTATGGACATGACTGTGACCGTGTCCGTGATCATGGTCATGACTGTGTTCATGTCCGTGATCATGGTCATGACTGTGTTCATGTTCGTGGTCATGGTCATGGGTGCCATGGTCATGTTTCACAAACAGAGGTGTGAGAGGAGAAGCGGTTTTGTTCCGCCCTCGCTCTACCCTGCCTCTGGCTGGCTTTCTCAACCATTTGGGCCTGCTATCTGTAGGGACCATAGGGGCAGCAGAGGGCTTGGTGCTGGAAACATCTGAGCCTGGAGCTGCTGCTGCCTCTGGGGTGGCAGCCTCTGGTTGCTGCTCCTGGGGGGGCTGTTCTTGGTGGGTGGGGGGAATGTCTGTGCTGGTCTGCGTTTGATGGGGATGGTTGCGGTCATGTTCATGATCACGGTCATGATTATTGTGGTCATGGTGACTGTGGTCATGTTTGCTGTGAGGTTGAGAGGAGAGGTCCTCGTGGTTAGCAGGCAGCTGGTCTTGCTCATGTTTGTGCTCTTTATCATGTGCATGATCCTGCTTGCGGTCATGATCACGGTTGTGACTATGTGTGTGGCCACTGTCCTGCACCTGTCCACGAAAATGTTTATTGTCATTGTCCTCTACCTTGGCATCATCATGGTTATGGCCTGCATCATGCTCATGATGGTCATGTTCCATCAGTGTACCAACAGTTGGACTTGAAAGGGTAGCCTGATGGCTGCACCGTGTGGGGCCTTGTTCTGTATGTGGCCTCTGGGAATTGGGCTTCTGGTGTGTATGTCCATGGCTGTGGCCTTCATTGGTAGGTAAATGCGAGTGAAGCCCCTCCTGCACATCCAGCAGGTCGAGGTGGGTTACATGGTCATGGCCCAGATCCTCGTGCTCCATGCCTACCATCTTCACCTCGCCCAGGCCGAGGCTGAGCAGCAGACTCTGAAATCCCTGGAAATCCAGCTGGTCCTTCTGGCCATAGCGCCTGAACAGCTGCTGGAGGTAGAAGTGCTGCTCCACCTCTAGCACATCTCCTGGAGGGCTCGTGGACCCTGGGGACGGAGTGGCCCCTCTCACGTATGGAGCCTGGGAAATCTGCAGGTCACTGTGGGCATGGTCGTGGTCACTGTGGTGATGCCCCTCTCCATGGCAGTGGCTGCACTGATGGAAGAGGAAGGTGAGCACACATAGGAAGCAGAACTTGGTGTGCACGTGGACTCGCATTGTCCCCTCAATTCTGGTCCCCTGTAGAACAAGGAAACAAACTATGAATCTCAAACAAAATAAAACATTTGTTTACAATATCTCAATTTGAAATATTTTATCCACAAAGTGATTTAATGAATGTAGAGGAATATGGACAGTGGATAATGATACAAATGTCACAGGTGGCTTAGCAGTACCTCACGTGCAGTAAAATGAGAACATAAATTCAACATTCATATCACCTAGCAGCTAACTTTAGCTCACAGCAACAGATCTAATAAAAATAACAACTGGAATAGGGAGCCTTCTGGACCACTATAAACTCTCCACAGAGAATTGTGTAACAAATTGCTTGTTTTTCCCCCACACTAAAAAGCCAGAAGCAGCAATATCATTCCAGTCAAATGATCCTCATGAGGTCTCCCGAGAAGCCTGTGGGTGGTGGGGTAGGGGAGGGCGGTGAGGAGAGGGCAAGCAGAGGGAGTTCAGGGGGAAGATAACTGCTTGGTAATAGTAATGTAGTACAGACCAGAAACCAGACACAAACATAACACAGAAACACAGAGTTTAACCACATTTATTTCTTTTGGCTACCCAAAAGAAGCACGATTTGGACTGTAGGCAATAATCTGTAGATGGGAGGAAATTGAAAATGGGTTTGAGATCTGTGAGATGATATTGCTTCAGTTAAAAATGAAATAAGACTTCAAGGTGGTGAGACTTTCAATGGGCAGTAAATAGCTTCTCAGTACAAGGTGAAAAGAATAAAAAAAAAATCCATCTCACTAAAACATTTTACAAAGCCACCTGTAAAGCGTTTGTAAAAATAAATGTATTTTATGCACAAATACCATCTTTAATTTAGACCCCTCTCTGTATGTCTATCTGGTGAAACAGAGCCCCTGTGTATTCTTCAAAGACTTGATCATCAGGAAGACACGATCAGAGCTTATCAGCTACTAACTATTAGGTCATAATGGACTTCCTCATCCCCGCATAACAAGGTCAAGAGCTAGTGTTTAGTAGCTCTATTTTATCAGGGAAAGTATTATCATATAATGGGCTACTTTCTGTCAAAATGCAGACAAGGATTATTAAGCTGATTGTAGTTTGTGCACAACCTCAAACAGGATTCCGACACCTTTTTGCAAATGAAATTCCATGACTTTTCCAATATTATTCCATGACATAGAGCACAATTTCCATAACCAATATTTGTCAGAATCTATGTTTCAAATATCACATTTTTTGCACTTAATAGCTGATCTCAATGTCCCAGGTCTTGGCTACAACTATTACTTAGGACTTACCTAGCAGGATAATTCCGATTTGGGTTATAATTAAGTTAAGTTAAGTGGATCAACAATCAGCCAGGCTTGACATTTAGCATTCCACTGGTTGGAAAAAGGATTATCAACAGATTTCCATGACATTTCCAAAACTATATACACATAATCCCCTTTTCCATAACTTTTCCAGGCCCGGAAACACAACCTTAGAAGCACAACCTGAAAAAATTAAAATAGCCACTAGAGGCCCAACATAATGAGTCATCCAGGTTAAACACCACCTGCGCAATTCAGCACCTTAAAAACACCTCATAGCAGTAGCAAACATCTTTAAAAACCCATCCAATGAAATCTATGAGACATAGTTGAGAACAGTTGACAATTGCTTCATTCTCTTTTAAAATAACCTGCAGAAAATGGGAGCAAGGCTACTTACCACTGTGTGCCTTCTTGACTGAGCAGTTTGTGAAAAATTTGTTTGGCCAAGCAATGTGTGATGGTGTTCTGGCTCTAACTTGCAGACATTAAGTGTGATTACGAGCCTACTTCACGGCTGCCGACAAGACGGTGTTTATAAACATGAAGCACCAGTGACCTATGAACCTCAGAGCAGTTGGGATAAGGCAAAACCGGAACCTATTTTAAGAGCACACCCTCTGACCAGCAACAGAGGGTGTGTTTACTGATTGGAGTCTTTGCTATACATATGACATTTGAGGGAGACAAAGGAATCTTTTATACGGTATGAGAATTTATTTGGTTGTTGTGCAAACCCTCATCTAAAATAATAAGCATTCTAACTTAATTTTAAGGAGGCCGAATTCTAATTTCTCTTAATTATTGAATGGATTATTTGCAACTTAAAATTCTAACTAATAATAAAATCTGGTGAACAATACTAATATATGCACTGTGGGCCTAATTGCCTGTTTCTATTAAAACGTCAACAATGCATGTAACGGCACATTACTACTAGTTCAGACTGATGTAATCACAGCTTGTTTTGTCACTACAAAAAAGTAATTGTACTCAGCATAGCAACAGCTTAAAAGCTTGTATATATTTTAAATGTGGGACATTGTGCATAAAGCAATCAAAATCTAGTAAATAGTCAGAGTAGAAGATGTGTACACATTTATGGAAGATTCCTAGATACTGCATGATCAAGTTCCGGTGTAAAGCCATTTGTTCATTTTCCACATAACATTTGATCTACTAATAAAGTAAATAACCCTATCCTTATAGTAAGACAGAGGAACTTGATAGCTTACCGTAATACTTTCCCACCTTCTTGGCCCCAAATCCTGATGCTATAAGGGGGTTTTCCAATAGAAACATGCACTCTGGAGCTGCCAAGAGACAAAATAAAACATGGCATTGGACACACAAGTGAAATTTAGCCTCATCTAAACTAATGTATTAATATATTCTAATTTATTTAATCTATTCTGATCTGTTCTAATATTGCAGCACTACAATGTTTTGCCATGACAAGCAATATATGGTCTTGTCACAGCCCTATGTGAGTCTTACTATTTTTGTTGTGACTGGATGCTGTGCAGTGCTTGTTTACCTTTTGAAACTAGAATACATAAAAATAGGTTGGAATCCTGATAGTCTTTGTTAAGACATTCTTTTAGTAAACACAAAATTTAAATTATGGAGGATTTTTTCAATCTATATTAAAATTTAAAAGTTAAATGAATAATAAATAAAAAGTTAAATGAATAATAAAAATATTTCTTTCTTTTTTTACTGTAGCACTAGGAATGATCATACAAATAAAAGGCAAAATAGCAAAAGGAAAATTGAAAATGCAAGGTGAAATGGAAAACTTTCCTAAAAGTGAAATGACCATTTTCTTTGACCATTTTTGTCGCTGCCTCTCATTTCCATTCGACTTTTTCCAATTGTCATTTTGATTTAAAATTTTCAAGCTCTATGTAAATGTATAGGTGTGGCCCATCCATCAATCAACGCAGGCAGGGTGGGTCACAGATAGAGGAGGAGGTAGTGGTACCTTACAATGGAGAGGTCAAACGTGATTCTGCAGTCTCGAGAATTGATTTTTAACATTTATTTAATGGTCTACAATCTAGAAAAATGCAGAAATGTATTATAAATCAATAAACAAAAAATCACTGCCACAACTTCCTTCTATCTTCCCACCTGGTAGAGAACTCACTAGCCAAACATTAGTTATTTGGTGAACTAGTACTCATAGTAAATCATTTCCTATTAATCTCAATGAGTCTTCCGCACTATTCATTTTTTGTGGCATTTTGTTTGTTTAGAGCCCCAGAGTTATAGCCATAAAGCTGACCATAAACAAATTCCCATACCATTTCTAAAACCTTTTCACTATGCATTACTTTCTATAACTCCAGGACTGGAAAACTATTTTCAACCATGGCTCATTCCAGGCTGTCTATGACTGTAGGAACCCTGTATTTACTCTTTCACTCATCACTAGACAACAGTGCTGGTTAAGGCCCTTAAGCTGCTTCATATGATTCTCACACGGTCATACCCTTCCTGCTCATCCCAGTCATAGGCCAGTGTGGTAAGGCTCAGGGGAACAAATGAAGCGTTAAATCAATTGTTGAAGTCATAAAATCAATCCAATCCGTATGTAATTGATGTAACAACCCAAAAGATATACTTCTGAAGTTGATTTTACTCTAAGCTGAACAGGAAAAAGATAAATAAATAAAAATGATTAGGCTGATTAGGCTGCACTCTTCTGTTTAAGTAAAAATACTAAAAAACAGTCCATGAAAAACAAATCACAATGCAACAAAAATCAAATAACATACAATCATAACCCAAGAGCCCAAACTACAATTTTATTGTAAGGTCTCTGCCTATTGCTCTCCCTACATGTATGAGTATGGAGCAATCTGAGGAAGGGTTAGGGGTGGCTGTTGCCTTTCTGCATGGACAGCACTGACCAAAAGTCAAGAGGGTGTATGGTCTAGTGCCAGCAAACTGTACAGGCCTGTGGCACTATAACATGAATGATTTTGAGTAGGCATTTTCCTTCACATAAAAGATTTTAAGCAGGGCAAATTGGATTACTCCTATGTGATAAATGTACATAAGATGACTTCCAAAGCAGGCAAAAGATTGAGTTCTTGAAATATGATAAATCCTCACAAAACTAAGGTGATTTTGCAGGCTTGTAACCATTAAGCCTCCACTTTTTGATACATACTGCTAAACCAAAGAGCCGAATGATGAAGAAGTTGTAGGTCAAGGGGAGACGAAAAGTGCTTGTCTCAGGCAACGTCTGGTGCGACATGGACCCAACTCACACCAGATGGTGTATGGGGACCTTAGCCTCCATAGATGACAGCTAAACCTCCTAACAAGGCGACATCCAGAAACACTGGAGACAGCTAGAGACAAATAACAACTTGAGTATTATTTTCAGCTTATTGATTAGTGTTTCCCTAGTATTCACTGGTGGCATAACATAGCAAGATGATTACCACCGGTGCTAGATATAATGTGAAATCATTACAACTTAGCTCAACTATCTTCAAAAAGCACAAACAAGTAGTGTTTTTGTCCTAACATGTATGTTACTGTAATGAACCGCTACAACCATCCACTACTGCTACAGAACAATTACAGAGAAAACACTGGATCAAGGTAGTAATTTTAACTGGTCAAACTAGCAATCCTCTGATCAAAGCAGCAATTCTATGGAATCTGTCATAAGCTGTGTGGTAAGTCTACTACAGATCTCCTGACTCAAGTACCTGGCACATTCATATAACTATAATAATAATAATAACAATAATAATAATAATAAAAAATATGTAGGGAGCCCAAATCTTTTAGCAGTTAGCTTGTTAGTATTGTCAGATTTACTCAATAGACAGTTGGTAGGTGAAGAAACATTTTTCAGGATGACTCAACTCCAACACACGTCAACAAATGACTGAATTAGAAGCCAAATTCATTTCAAATCTTTCCAAGTCATATAGAATTTCCTACTTTCAAAACGGCTTTCAAAATTAACAGTGGAAATATACATATCATATATACAGTATATATACAATACCATTGCACACAATGGTCTTGCATGTCTTTCAGACAATGGCCTGCTTCCATCTGGGGCATGAAATTGCTGGGCTGCTGGCTACCATGACACACACTGGTTCAAATAGTCATAATAAACAGGCCAGAACCTTATACCACAAAAACAAATACTGCTTGGAGGTCCCCTAAGCTGTAGCCACAGTCATTTAGCCCCTTGCAAGATCACTGAAGAAAGATGCTGTGCATAAGCTTAAATTCATCAGGCTGAATCAGCAGGTGCAGTGCAGAATAGTGTGACATCGCTGGGGTAAGGCACAGGTGCGTAGTTGATGCCCTGTAGCTTGGAAGTAAGTTCATCATGGTGCAAAAGAGATTAGGACCGCAAGGCTATACATGCCCACAGACAAGTACACAGAATTACCAGCTGAGAAGTACACTGTGTGTAGATGGTAAAGAAACATCCTGGGAAAACACAAAGAGCACTGCTTACCTCTAGGTCAGACAGCAAGAATGAGAAAGGTGTCAAGTATTCTCTCCTCTAATACAACAGGCTCTTGAGCTAGCATAAGGAACAGGTTGAATGTTTGTACGGGGAGTAGAAAAAAATCAAGGAAACCTAGAATGCATACTCATATCTACTTTCAACTGAAATTCAAAGCCAAAATATGACCTTTAGAATCATGTGTTTGCTGTGTATGCTTTCTTTGTAACTCCTTGCAATCCAAAAAAAAATAAGCAGCAAATCCATGCATGAACTGTTAAATATGCTGGTCTGGGTCCAATATCCACAGTGGTCACGTTTATGCTGGGTTTTTAATAAGCACACAGCTAACTGCAAAACATAAACCAATAATGAAACAGTATAAAGAGATAGTGCTAACATGAGTTGAAAGAGAAAGTAGGTTCTTCTTTCGTAATACAAAATACAATACAAGCAGGTGAACTCATGATGCACCATCTAGCCTACTCTTTTTGAAACTTTATTTCAGGGAAAAGTTTGCTGAGCCCAGAAGCTCTTTTTCAGTTCGGCCTGCTTTACATTCACATAGTTGCACGTCTTGGAATGTATATCTTGGAAGTGGTATCCTAAGGAGTTAGTATACTACACTAAAAAAGGAAAACGCTGATTAAAATCATAAAATATTCTGACAGAGAGCCACTGACAGTAGTTACAGAATCGAGGATGTAGGCTTTTTACAATTCTTTTGACTATGATATAATGTAAATCTCCACATAATATCTTAACAAATATACTTGGAAGCTATGCTTGGAAGCTGCAATCATAAAAATGCACTGGTATGTAGCCTGGTTCTGGAAGTGATACATTAACTTCTGAAATGACTACTTGCAATGGCTTTGAATTTATTTTTGTTCACATAGAAAATTGAATAACTCAACATTTTGAGGCTAAAACTGAATTACTAAGGATCTTTCATTTGCAAACATGACATCAATATAAGACAGTAGAACTGAAAACTCTACGGCTCTAAAGTGTTTTGATGTTCCTCACAATAGGTCATTCAATACTTTTAATTCAAGACATTGTCAACTACGCCATAGTAATGTTTCTCCTATTCCAAACTAGGTTTGTTACTGCAGCTTAAAGCAGCATTGAATCCCTGTCCCATACTATGCATGTCCAGTGAGGGACTCTCCTTTCCTCAAGAACTTAGTTGAGGAGGCATAATCAGGACCACTTTGAGCTTCACAGCATCTGACTGGAACAGTGTGAATCTCAACTGATCTAGAACATTATTCATCTATTTAGTGCAGCAATGGCTACACACATGAAGGTGTAACTGATACAACTAATTGGCATTCACACCACAGTACATTGATATTTCCTAATTTCTAACTCTCCCTTTACAGCAAAAATCACTGCAAACTGTGTACATGTCACACAATAACTACATATTCTTCCTATTATCAGTATTGTTAAGCAGGAACAAATCTGTCTCTTAAAGCAAGAAACCAGATAGCCATGGCTCTAAGCTGTGGTGTTATCAAGACAAAACATGAAGCTCCTGTGACAACGAATTGAAGACAGATTATATTGTGCATTTATTGTTTTTACATCAACATGAGCTTTATTTCATTGTAGTTCTACCAATTATAATCTATGAAAAATCACCAAAGATGCTGTCATTGTGTACAAATTGTCTCCAGCACAGATGAGGACATGCATTGGATCTCTTGTATATCTAGTTTTGGTTGGGAAAGATTTGTTCAGGTTGTTCAAGAACAAACCGAGACTGAACCCATATATTTTAAGGTGAATTTTCCCCTTCAGCTTTCTTCTTTCAATAATACAGGGTGGAAGTCTTAAGAAATCCACAAAGTATCATGTGATGGGTTCAACAACATGCTTTATTATTTATTATTTTTTAGATTTTATATTTTTGACTTGTTCCTTCTTACATTTTTGACTTGTTTTTCTTCTGTTAAATGTTGCACCATCAGATCAAGGCAAATTCCTTGTATGTGTAAACTTACTTGGCAATAAACCCCATTCTGATTCTGATATTATGTAACTATCAAGTATGGGCCCTGTGTGCTATGTAGAGGACTGAAGGATGGATCAAACGTGGCTTTGTGGAACTTGGAAACACAACCTTTAGCTTATTATTCCATTGCTTTCAACTGGACAACAGGGTTCCTATCAGCTACATTTTCTTACATATCAAATTCTGTACCTACTCCATGGCATAAACTGCAATTTCCAACATCAATATTTATGTGTCTATGTTCAGATGTATTTTCTTTTATGAAAGATGCTACCTTAAGGGAACGAAACTTAGGCCTACATATTTCATTGCAGTTCAAAATGGCTAACGGCTTCCATCTCAGAAACTTCCAATATTGTTGCACTCATCTGATGTCTGAAGAACATTTTTGTAAATTTAAACAATTATATATGTCCAGACTGCCCAAAACACAATACCAGCTACAACTACTACACTGTTGTATCACCAATAATCAGGTCAAGTGTGTATTCTTGTGCACTGTACTGCACCATCAGACCAAGGCAAATTCCTTGTATGTGTAAACTTACTTGGCAATAAACCCCTACTCTGATTCTACCGTTGTATTATTGTCAGTACAGTAAAACATGCTACTTTGACCTTGACCTGTACATCTATATAGCTACAATTTACTTGAGCTATGCTCATACTACCTAGACATACTTGGAAATGTGTTTCACAAGGATTTGATCCAGTAACATACACAAAAGATGAGGCAGCAGCCTATGCAAATCTCCTTGCATGGACATACATCCCAAGCTACTAAGTAGTATTGCACGTGGTGCGCATACTGCAACACTAAGCTAGTGTGCTAATAACGTTATCGTTCCTACTCATTGAAACGCTACTATAAACAGCCCTTAAAACGATAGAGAAATCACCAGCCGAGGTTTGTTAATATCCGTAGCTGACCATGACAAGTTATCCGAGAAACACGTTCAAAGCTAACCCCCTTTGTTTTCTTACGTTCTTCCCCTTCATGCGAGAGAACACTAACGTTAACGCTAGCTTGAAAAACGTCAGCAGCTCCAGACTGGTCGGCAACATTCCGAATAGCTAACGTTAGCTAGCAGACGAGTCACAGGAAATTAGCTAATAGGCTACAAAGCACAACAATAACATATGCTGTTTGAGATTCGGTAGTAAAGGTTCAGAATTGGGGATAATAACGCCAGCATGTTGTTGTAAATGCTACCCGTGTCCATGTTGTGGGAGTGAATGAAAACAAATGGGGTTTTTTATATAGTTACCTCACTCGAGTGCCGTGTGCATCTCCTCTCCGCTCGGTACCAAAAAATTTCCTCCCGTAAGGCTACGCCAACGCTTATAGGGCCAACGTGTGAGCAGAAATCTGATTCACCAACGCCTCTTACGAACTTACCGTACAATACAAGCTAGGGCGGCCGAAGAGTCTACGCAAACTGTGCAATTCATTGTAGAAAACTAGTAGAGGTTGAGGCGTTTCTTTCCGCCAGATTGTGTCTGGCTTGTCATATGACCAACTGGCGAGCTGATGTTCAGGCAGCAATGACTAATCCGCCCCACTGACCGAAAATCACTATTTAAAAAGTACGTCTCCATATCCTCTCATATTTCTTCATACCCTTTTCAGTGTTCTGGCAATAATGAGAGCCAATTTCAGGATAATAGGAGATGAGATGAGATACTGCAAGCCATGCTTTCCTTTGTGACCAACATTAGTTATGCCTAATGCATAACTTGATGCTCTATTCTTTTCTAGATTGTGCGTCTGGGCTTGCATTAGGCTGGTAGCCAAAGAGAAGTCTATCAATATATTTTTTAAAAGAGCCTTATGTATAAATATCTCATCAATTTTAACAAATAGAACATTTACAAGGATGAAATGCATTAAAGACATGATGATTTGCTGTGTTTTGTCATTTGACAGTAATCAAACCCCTTCACATGTGTATTTATTTTAAAGATTAAATAATACATCTTTAATAAACATTTAATAAAAGATTGTCTTCACGTTGATTCATTCTTTATTGCACATATGCAAAGGTGAATTACACTGTTTTGCAGGTGGTGGTTAATTTTATGATCACTAGTAGATACTAGTGATGGATGTTATGGCACAGTTGTAAATTATTTGTTTTTAGTCTTATCTGCCTAACTCTTGAGGTGGATACTTGAAATGACTGATTTCTGGTTTCAACCACAAATTCAACTTCACTTTTTCTGTTATTGATGATTTTGCAAGAGGAGGCATCACACAATATTACACACAAAATTGTGTAAACACGGGGGCACAGGGGGGAAATTTTTGAAAAATTAAACTCTAAAATGAACCAATTTCATGAATTAGCTGAAACTAGTCCTAAGCCAGCTGTGGCACGTACTGCTGACCCTGTCCTTATATCACAAACCTTAAACGTGAAGGATCTGTGTTATAAGGTTCGGGGCTAGAAAAAAAACATATTTGGGACTTTAGCCCCGAAAGCCCAGACAACGCCACTGAGCCAGAGGCAGCAAAGAACAGGTTAACTTGATTCAAGTTTACAGATTCATGGCTCGTGGCATCGCTCAGGTGTCAGCTGTAAATGATGAGTAAATGTATTATTGATTTATCACAAAATGCCAGTTTTAAATGGGTTTTCAGAAACCTGGCATCAGTTTGTGTGTGTGTGTGTGTGCCAGAGAGTAGGAGAGAGGGGGAGAGAGAATTCTAGAACAGGTACATGCATGACTAATACCGTTTTTCCACTGCACAAGTACATTGTCGTACCTATACTGGGCCTAGTATTGGTATGATATAGTATGGTGCAGCATCAGTACCCTTTGGTTTTCAGTTGGAATACTGAGCAGGTTTGGTCCTTTTTGTGGAGGAGAGGAGTGTAGTGACAGCAAGACAGTATTTTTTGAAAATGCCTGTAGGCCAGTGCAAAATGTGTTTGGATAAATGTAAAAAACCATCATGGAAAAACATAGAACCCCCTTGTGCAATTATAGAAATTTGGGATTTTTTACCATGCAATCCTTATTTAACGCTGCATTACGTAACTTTTTTCTGTAAAAATACACAAGCGACTTATCATTCTAGTTCATGATGTGGGGCTGCAACAAGAATAACGTCCAGGGATCTACAGGCCTCCATTGCTGTATCTGATGTCATTGTGCATCCGTCAACAATACATACACTAAATAGAAATGACATTCATGCAAGGGTAACCAGGAAGAAACCTCTACTCTCTAAAAAGAATTTTAGTTTGCCAGAAACCATCTGGAGAAACCTGAAGATTTATGGAAGTCTGTTTTCTGGACAGATCAGTCCAAAATTTAACTGTTTGGTTGCAACCAAAAATGCCATGGTTGACGACAACCTGAAACTATCCACCTACTAAGGCGCTTTGTGTATCCACTGAAATAACCTTATCTCTACAATCGAGCATGGTGGTGGGAGTGGTGGCCTGAGGTTCTAGAACAGAACCTCAGGCCACCAGTCTGATAGCTAAAGCTGAGCTGAAAGTGGCTGTTCAATAAGACAATGCAATCTACAAGCAAATCTACCAAAGAATGGCTCAGGAAGAAGAAGTTTAGAGTTTTGGATGGGCCAAGACAAAGTCCTAAATCCTAAATCCAGCTGAGATGCTGCAGCAGAACTTGAAGCATCTATTCATGTGAGATGCCCTCAAACCTCACTGAGTTGCTTCTGTTCTGTAAGGAGGAGTGGGAGAAAAGGAAGATGAAAGATACTGATCAGTGGTTCTAGGAGACGTTTACTCCAAGTCATCGCTGCTTAAGGAAGATATTGACTGAAAAAGGTCACATATTTTTGCACACAGGGATATCTGAGGTTTTTTGGGGGTTTTGTTAAATAAACAATGAAAGAATATTTATTTGTGGGTGTTCTTTATTTGGGATCTTCATTAAGATATGAGGTTTAAATAAGGATTTTATAAGGTTATTCCTTTCACCAGCAGCTCTTAGATTTTGCTGGGCCTCATATTTCTTCACATTGGATTTTTTATATGTGCCATTTCCAAGCAATCAATAATATGACGTGCATTTCTCCAAGTGATCCATAAATTGAAGTGGCATGGTACAGAAAATGTTTTGGGCCATTATGTTATTTTTTATGTGTGTGTGAGAGACCCTAGGAGGTTCTGAGCCTCCACACATC
>OOFE01027705.1:0-22039 GCA_900323365.1 Monocentris japonica | reverse complement strand
ACGCTCACATGCCCATTGTAGGCACTTTCGGCAGTGGACAGGGGTCAGCATGGGCACTCTGACTGGTCTGTGGCTACACAGCCCCATACACAGCAAACTGTGATGCATTGTGTGTTCTGACACCTTTCTATCATAGCCAGCAGTAACTTTTCCAGCAAACAGTAGCTCTTCTGTGGGATCGGACCAGACAGGCTAGCCATTGCACATCGCTCCCCACACGCATCAATGAGCCTTGGGCGCCCATGACCCTGTTGCCGGTTCACCGGTTGTCCTTCCTTGGACCACTTTTGGTAGGTACTAACCACTGCATACCGGGAACACCCCACAAGACCTGCCGTTTTGGAGATGCTCTGACCCAGTCGTCTAGCCATCACAATTTGGCCCTTGTCAAAGTCACTCAGATCCTTACACTTGCCCATTTTTCCTGCTTCCAACACATCAACTTCAAGAACTGACTGTTCACTTGCTTCCCAATATATCCCACCCCTTGACAGGTGCCATTGTAACAAGATAATCGATGTTGTTCACTTCACCTGTCAGTGGTTTTAATGTTGTGGCTGATCGGTGTATATGCTGTGTGATGGCGCTCGCCACAGGCTCGCTGGGTTTTATGGAGGGTTTTGTTGAGGAGGAGATGTATTGTTGTCCCAAAAGCATGTCATCCATAGCTCTATTGTTTCTCAAGATTGTATTGATTTCTTGCACTTTGTGCCAATCTCCCTCCTCTCTCTCTCTTTCAATCTCCCTGTCTCTGTCTTGTTCTGTCTCTTTCTTTCACTTCCTCACACACACCCACACATACCCACAAACCCAACCACCACCCCCCACACACACAAACACAGATATAAAAGAGAGGCTATGAAAATCGAGGTTATTGCAAATCTTGAAGTGGATGCACCTAAGCTAAATACCTCAGTGAGCATCATCACCTGGATTTGATAGTCACTCATCTCCAAGACTTTAAAACTGTTCAATTTGTCACTGCTTGATCTCAGTTGTGTACACATGACGCTGCCAGGGAAGTGTTTAAGGTATAAGTAGCAGCAGCAGTTTCCACAGGGGGGGCTAAGCCTGCTCATATTGCTGTGTGTGTGTTTATGTGTGTGTGCAACCATGTTTTTGTTTGTGTGCGTGTTCAAATCCCTAGCAGAGTAAAAACGTCCCAATCTATTTTTGTTATCATTATTATAAAAGTATTTCTGCTTTATTACATAGTACCAGCCAAGACAGGAAAGATGTGGGAGACAGGGATGACATACGACAAAGTTCCTGGGCCCGATTCAAACCCAGGACGTTGCGGTGATCCCTTCAGGCATCCCAATCTTAATCGGTTGCAGGACAGAACAGCAAAGCATAGAAGACCAAAAGTAGAGTCCTACACACTGAAAGATGCTGATGAAAGCTGGTCTGAAGAGGAGCAGTGCACTCCATATGTTACACATGTATTGACGTTAAAAAATTCATCCGCCTTGGGAGCAGACTCTTGTTACTTTTGTTCCATGCTCAAAGTCCCTGCCTTGGTTTCTGCATCATTGAACCCCTGCCTGATGATCTGCTGACTCCACACATCTGCCCTATCCTGCCCAGCACCGCTGGCCTGTTTTCCTCTCCGCTGGCTATAAACCCCTTAGTTACACTGTTCAGCCCAGCTCTGCAGACACATGCTGAGCTACTTCCCAAGCCCCGGTGTTCATCTATCAACCCACCACAGAGCAGGAGAGGGAGGGCGGGGCGCTCAAAAAGACAGGTTGAAGTCAAAGTCAAAAATAATACACTTATACCACAACACAACACACAACCACACGTTGCAAACTTATAGAGAACATACAATCAATAGCTTATATGTTTCAAAGCAAATCACAGCACTCTCCATCACCTTACTGCTGCTCACATAAGCCCCTATTATGCTGCACAGTCTGTACCATGACTCCAACCAATATCCATTCCATTAGACGTCCCACTGCTCATCACTCATTGCACTACATCACTGTGGTGCAGAGAGCAATCCTTAAGAGAATCCCTCATACTCTGACTCTGTATAAATTTACATCAGTAGTTAGCGGCGGCACTCCTGTGGTGATGAAATATAGTCTAGCCTCCCGAGTGCTCCTCTTTAACATGCAGGGCACACTATGCACAGATGGGAGTGCACGGTGCACACAGTGTGTACATGTTTGTTACAATGAGAGGACATATTGATACTTTCAATTGGGCTGCCTCCTTGCATAGGAGCAGAGAAAATGAAAAATAGGGAAGGAGACATTTGTTCCCAAAAAATATGCTTTGCTTTGAAAAGAAGACCCTGCATGTCCAGGGTTTTTAAAGGTTAGTGCTATATATAGCCAGCAGCAGCAACATTTTTACAAGCGTACATGAATGTCCAGTGGAGTTTTCAATGTTAAACTCATGAACAGTGTTGCATTGAAGTGAGTAGACCTCAACTCAGCCTGCAAGATCACTGGAGCGTGAAAGCAACCACAGCTAATGGCAAGCAACTCTTCACGGGAAGAGGCTCGTGGTGATCCCCACAGAGAATATCACTCTGTAGGAAACGGGATTACAAGCTAGTAAAGAGGTTGTGAAATAATCAAGTGTGTGTGTGTAAGTGTGTGTAAGTGTGTGTCTTTCCTTGTTTGAGTGTGTGCAAGTACAAATGTGTGTGAGTGTCCACACGTGTGAACACCGCAGTAACAAATGGCCATGATATCTGGTTTGTTTTTTAATGCCTGTGTTGTAGGCATGTCCCTCGGTAGCATGAGGGTCTAGCTTGTCTGATGAATTCAGTCTTAAGCTGATAGTTTGTCATATTACATTACAGCTGCCACTTATTGACGGCACATTCACCTGACCGACATCCCATGTCAAAAACTTGGTGCTCTTGCTCTCGCAAAATCTACATCAGTGGCAAATCCCAAATTTAAAGTGCCTCTTTGGACTTGATGAACGCCTCAACCCACCTTAGCTTTCTGGACAGGATCTAAAGCAAAGCGTTCAAAATCGATGTGAATGAAAAAAATTGCCTGCAGGTATGTCATGTGCACCCACCCCATAATGAAAGGTATTGCGCCACCTGCTGGGCGCAACAATCCCACCCCACGCCCTTTTCCCTTCCAGCCACCAAAACACAATCCCCTGACAGAAACGTCCTCCAACACACTACTTCAACTGGGTGTGGGTAGCATCACAGAGACCGAGAGCCTCAAAGATTGAAATGTTGTCTGAAAGATATCCTCCTCCGTACTGATCATTACCAGGAATGTCAGGTACAATGAGCCATATAATTGGCAAATTGCACTTGTTAATTCTTAAATATTGTAATAACAAAGCCAGCGTTCACCAGTGGAACACAAACAAGGAAGGAAAGTGTGGAATAATGTCTTTGTTGTCCCCTACATAGAGACCTTGAACAGAGATCAGAGGCCTCGGCTTGGTCCTGGGCTGACAACGCCTTGACCACCTCAGAATGGGTTCATGTCAACTTGGTTGAAGCCGTCCTCCACAGTCATGCACTTGGAGAGGCGTGCTCGGCATCATTAAACAGACTCCCCTCTCCTCTCCGAGCTCACGAGCAGCAGCCATGTGAGCATGAAGAGCGGAGCGGAGTTGGGAGCGTTTGATGTGTGAGGGATGTGTGAAAAAGGCCCAATAAATGTGGCAGCGACTGTATTCTCCACACAGGAATGTCAAACTCGGCAATATGTTGAGTTGATGCGCCTTTGAACTGGAGGGGTTGTTTACCTGCGCAGAAATGTGCTAGCATATGATAGTGGTAATACCTGCATTCTGAACTTCAAGTAGCTAATCTACTATTAGGGACCTGCTGTGAAATTGAATTTTGAGCATCAAAGTGGCTGAAAAATGATAATGGATTCAAATGCGGGGCCCAATATTTTGAAGTTTGGCTATTTCATATCAACCGTCTCATTTGAAGTTTGCGAAGAGTTGTGTGCTGGCTACCATTCTGCTCTGGTACAAAGTTGCGCTGTGGCTCTGACCCACTTTCATCCACTGAACGACAGGCACAGTGACTGCCACACAAACGGACCTAATTGGCTGCAACCTTGTCACCGGTTTGTCCCTGTAACCCGGGCTCTCCAAAGGCACTCCGGCATCCAGCCACTGGATTTGACATGCCATGTGTGAGCTCCTATGGGTTTGCCTCAACAGGGAGTGTTTACCCTGACTCTGAAAAGAAAAGAGGATCCTTTATTCCCTCCTCATCTCAGCTGATGCAGAGATGACTCTTTCTCCTCTGGCTGTATCTTCAAAGTGTCTCCCTTGTATAAACTTATAAAAGGCCGTTAAAGGGACTCAGTGTTCTCTGTAATATAATAGCTATTATAATGGCGCTATCAGGGATGCTAATGCTAAACAACCTTTAACCTTAGGAATCGATCCAGATCACCCAACCAGCTCGTCTCCTACAGTCTGACCTCTTGTACAAGCAGACAGTAGCTTGCCCTCCTCGCCTTAACACACACCATTAGACCCGTTATCAACGAGAGCTACCCCGTATGTGTAACTGATTACCCATAATTGATCTCTCTGTGAGTTTGTCTTGCCTGAGCAGAGGGATGTCAATGTGTGTAACAGTATTCAAAGGTGTTGCAGAGTAGGCCCCGGGCAGATTATCAAAGGGCCAAATGAGGCTTTTATGTTCAGCTGATGGTTCGACGCTCCCTGTGAGGTTTGTGTTTCGTAAAGGCTTTGACTCAAAGGGAAGGGGGAGAGACTTGAAACTCTCGGTGCTGTTCTCTCGTTCATCTCGCTAGGTGACACACTGATCAAAGTTATGTGTGGAGGGCACTTTACCGACGTCGGCTTGCTCCAGGCTCTTGAGGACCGCGTTTTAGTAACATGTCTGGGAGAGATGGGAGACTTCTTTGTTGATGATAATCAGTTTTAGTTTTATTGTAAAAACTGACACTGTTGGAGTGATTGTATAGATGAAAGGTTAACTGGAGTGGAAGACGGAAAAGGGATTTCCTGTTTGTCCAGTAATCAATTATATCTAATTTCACATAATCAGCCAATTAAATGAAATTGTAGAGGAGTTTACCAGAGATTTTATTATGCCCTCATGAAGAAGTACTGCCAGATGTTTTAAGGGTAACACAAATAAAAACGTCTTTGTCATAACTACCCGGTCTGGAAAATGCAGCTGTTTAGGATACTGAGAAATGCTGAGAAATACTGAGAAAATTCCCACAGCAAATGGTTGCAACATGTTTCAGAGCTACCAGGTGGTGGCAATGTTGCTTTAGGCAAAATTCACTCCCGGTGAAACTCCTGGCATCCACTTCAGCTTCATACTGGATTGCAGAACTGGTTTTGTCAGGTTGAGATGCAGCTATTTCTACCCCAAGGGGTCTTGGGAGTTTTACCAAGGATAACTATTACCACCTTTCTTGAAGAGGTCAATAAAAAATGTCATTAATGTGCAGAATATTACAGATTGCATAGGGATGAATAGTTCACAGACTGATAGAAAGCAAAATCTGGTGGATACGGAAGTGAAACCTACAAGATTAATGAGTTTATTGTGTGTGTACAGCCCTTAATCACAGTTACAGTCTCAAAGGGCTTCACAATACCCACATTGTGAAAATAATAAATGATGACACACGACACCCCCCAAACTTAGACCCTCACAGATGACAAGGAAAAACTCCCACGAAACGTTTTAGGACCAAGCGAAACGGAGCTTAAACATAAACAGAGCACACAGAATAAACACAGTAAGGACACTTGGGTGAAGCATCCAGATCCGGTGTGGGCCGTCAACAGCAGCTCGCCATGAGAGGGAGGGACCACGAGGACGCCAACACTGTCCAGCTTAGCAGGGAGAGGGTCGAGCATGCAAGTCGTAGGTTCAGACATCAGAACTAACTTGGAGAGCTTCAGAAATACAGGAAATAACTAGAGGAATGTATTCTGTCCATTGTTGAAGTATTTGAGCTCTACTGTGTCTAGTTGTTGATTATCCTTGCCAACATCATGTCCAAGTATCAGAAGTGAGCAGCCATTTTCTTTAGTGTATTGAAGACGATCTGTACTTGAATGGTCTGTTTTATTCCCTTGAGTAGTTTTAATTAAAGCATTGATTAGCTGTACAGTTAGTTACAGTGTTCCTGCAATGAGAGGTAGACTGAATAATACAAGACGTTCATACTGATGCCCTTGAGACAACTGTGTAAATTCTACTTGCTAAGTCTGTGATACAGCCTACAAGATAGGTTTTGGGACAACAAAAAAAAGTTCAAACACGTCACAGTGAAAACGCCCACCGAGCAGCACTGCTTTTAATTCTGACCCTTGAGAGGAAGAGAGATTTTCCCCTCTTGTATTTATTTGAATTTTGATTGTGTTGCTTGTTGAAAGTGAAGTTTGGAGAATCTAAAGGGAGAGCTGAAAATCTTTCCTGCCCTCCAGCCTCATTTTCAAGAGGTTTTCCTCCAGGCTGCCCTCCAGTCCTCGTTGTCCTTCCTTTTGCAGCCTCATCAGGGGCGAGTTGTTGAAGAACCTCTTCCAAGGCAACTGAAGAAACCATGTTGCATCCTGAACCTACAGGGCTCTATAGCAGATATCAAAAGTCCACACACCCTTTCAAATGTACATTTTCAGAAGTTAGTGGCCTTTTGCTTTTAGCTTGATTTTGCAGGTTACAGTATCAAAATGACCAAATCCTTTTATCCATATTTGCTATATGCATCATATGAGAGTATATGCAGTGTGAAATAGGTGGAACATAAATAATATATATGCAATATGTCACAATGAGAAGGATATGGGAATCTGAAGAGAGCAGACATGAATTTACAGTAAATATACACGATGTGCAAAATCAAATCAAATCAAATCACATTTTTTTTGTACAGCCCTAAACCACCGTTTCAGTCTCAAAGGGCTTCACAGTGCCCAAAGTGTGAAAACAATAAATGGTTAGTACACGACATCCCCCACGACCCTCACAGAGGATGAGGAAAAACAAAAAAAAAAGTGCGTCATATTCACATTAACTACACAGAAGGACATATGAACAGTATGTGTCCTGGCATGTAAGTGTGCATTGTAAAAAACGGTATACCGTCAGTATATTCACTTTATGGATGAAGATAACAACAGAATGCCAGTCTGGATGCTGTATGTACATCAGTAGCTGTCTCCATATCAAAAGTCCAGATGGACGTCCCATATGTACAGGAAACACACCGTTGTCCATGGTTGTCTCTGTCATTATCAGAACCTGGGAGGAGAACGTGTCACATGTGCCGACTCGTTTACAGAGAATATACAAAGCTTCTACAATTTTAATCCCAGAAGAAGTTAGTTGACTTGAAAAAAAACCATCAAATTCAATTCTACGTGTACTTTCAGTAGATGATCTTCCACTTCCCCAATTAGCCAGTTTGATGACACCTTTGATATGGCTTGTACCTGTCAGTACCACAGCAGATCCTGCTGCTTTGTGATGATGACTCAGCAGAAAACAAATGCTTACAGTGAGTATTGAAGTATTTTAAACATACTTGATCATGTGTCAAGCAAGATTCCCTTCAGCTGAATTGAGTTGTCTTGTGTGTTCACATGCACTTCTGATCAGAGCATAGAGTGCGGTTCAACAACGTGCCTGCCACACAGTGGGAACCGTAGGAGCAAGGATCTGATGGGTACTCGGGGGATCCTCTGGCTGGCTGCTGTGGATGGAGAAGAGACAAGTGGGAGAACATGCTTGGCTGCCTGCCCCAGTGCCGGTTTGTCTGATTGTTTCAGGCAGACTCTGATTTCTCAGCTCTTCTGGGGAACACAGCGGCCCAAGGAATGCAGAAACTTAAGTTTGTTTTCCGTAGAGGTCAATCACCTAAATCCACCGCCACAATCCTGCACTCCTTGTTCCCATATTCCCAGCTTTGCCTATAAATGCGGACAAAGCTTCGAAACTCACACTGGAAAGCCTCCATCTGCTTTGCATCAGACATTAGTGGAAACTACCCAGAGGGAAAGGATCGAATGCTTTCTGAGGAAGTGTGGAACCATGATGTCAGACATAGTAATGCAAAGTATGTATCTATAGAGAGTGTGTGTGTGTGTGTGTGTCAGAGAGAGAGAGAGAGTTAGGAGAACAGGGTTAGGGGATGGGGGGTTAATAGTAAACTCTGTATTGACAATGCACAGACAGCCCCCTATCTGAAATAGGATTTTCTCTTGTAAAATAAATGCTGTTTTTTTCCTGACAGGACAACAAAGCTGTCTGTTTCTTTATACCCACCAAAGACACTATCTCTCAACAAGAGATGTTTTCAGAGTGCGCCATTCGGGAAAAGTGTCCAATTTCTCCGAGGGATTGCAATGCATAGACAATCAGTGTGTGAATTGCACTCTCCTGTGGACAACGATGCAGAAAAATGAAGCAAATAACAAAATTACAGGCTTCAGTTGATGCCGTCAGATACAGAGTGGGATTCAGTTATTTCTATGCAAAGCCAACCTCGGTAAACTATAATTGATCTGTCCAAATGACTGTTTTGAGCAAACTTGCAATTAGTCTTAAAGTGGCATGTTTTCCAAAGCCTCAAAATGAACCATCCCGACAGTGGGAGATCGTGTTATACCCTTTGTTTACATTCAGTGCAGGCTTTGTCCCCCCTACGTGATTGTGTTGTGTGCTTCGTCATGGCGTCGGTGTAATTGAAATGTAACGGAGAACTTTCTCTTGGGATCTCGCTCTCAGAATCTCGGAGACTTCCCATCCTCTCATCCAACTCGGGCCCTATGGCTTGAAGTGTGAAGTTGTTGGAGCTTCCTCAGATTGCCTTGGCACGGGGAGGCTACTGCGGCTCGGTGACTGGAACCAGTGGGTCCCGAAGCTGGCAGAAAGGGAAAGATTGTCTTTTTAATTCTCTCATCACGGAGGCAACTCATTCCTAGCGCAGGGCTGTGGGGCGGCTCACTGAAATCAAGACGTTTCAGCAATGTATTATAGACAATTGCCAAACAGTAAAAAAAAAGAAAAACTCCCGTGGATGTGGTTTATGTGCTTTTACAAATTAGCAAAGATTATACTGCAAATATTTCCCCCCAGTGATGTATTGCATTATGCTTGTGATGCTTCTTTGTGCTCACATTAGTTTCTCCTTTCAGAGTATTGCGCGGGCTGACAGAAAACCAACACGCCTCATTAGAGTTCATTGTTGATGTTGCCTTGCTGCTGTGGGCGGACACAAAGACTGTGATGAGCTGTCCACGTCTCACAGTCGCCAGCACTACTGGGCCACCTGTGTGTGGGAGTTTGATTTACAAAAAAAATTGCAGAGACCTTCAATGATTGTACACATTTTACTGCTTCAACAAATGGAGATGTTAAGAAATATGAAGAGATACTTGATGGGGCATCCAGTATGTGCACATTTCTAAGATGTACAATTCACATGTGTACAGCAAATGAGACAAATAAATGAAGCAAAAAGCAAGTGCTAAGAGGAAGGGTCAGGGTAGTGTTTCTTGAAGAGGTGGCTCCAGTAGCTGTGCTCCACTGCTGCTATATTGCAGAGTATGAATTGACAGAAATCCATATTTCTTGTTATTCTGTGATGTTTCTCTCGTTGATATCCCTCTCAAGAAGGTTTCTCCAATGTGGGCTACAAACGGTCACTTCACCGGCCATTTTGAATGTTTCCAGTAGCTATTGTATCTGATCAGTGATCTGAAATCAAGGTTTGACATGTCTTCACTGTTGTACTCTTGGCTGAATACGGGGGAGTGTGTTCATTTCCATGCTGATGCTTTGTTTGCTTTGCTCCAACAGAGGAATACTACATGTGCTGGTGGGAGAGGCTTGCTGAGGTTCACCTCTTGTATGAGCATCAGGTGTTATTGAGATGAACTTTTTTCCCTTTTGTAAATTACCACTAAAACTATACTGAACTTTTGCACCTTGCTTTTAAACGTCTCCTAATTTTTGTTTTCTTTTTTTCTCTATTTTATTGTAATCTTGGTTGTGTTTTGATCCTTGGTGATTTTGATGTAAAGCTGATGTAAAGTAAAAGTGCTATACATATCAAATGTATTATTATTATTACATATTTGACAGCTGTTTGAGACAGGTACTAAATGCACTGTGTTCAAGATATGTTTTAGCATCCAATCCAATTCTGCCTTACCTGATTGGTCTGATTGGTCTGATTGGTCTGATGCATGATGCCTGCAGCCAGGGGCGATGGCTCTTTTGATTCAAATGTGGTATGCTGGCGTATTCAAGGTAGAATGTTACTGAATTGCTTTCATAGAAAAGCCACCTGGCTCCTCTATTGAGCATCACACTGTGTGACAGAATACATTGAATAAAAATTGAAAGTGGAGCTGAGGCTAAAGGGTGTGTCTGTTCTCCGAGTTTGACAGCATGTCATTTTTAACAGCAGTGTTCCATTACCCGGCGTGTGCGACCGTCTTCGAGGCAGGGGTACACCTTGTAAATGTTGAATGTGAAATTAGAATCCGTTCGTCAAACATTGTCATAAACATTTTATTTTTCCCCCTGCACTGATTTGATGTCTGCTGCACCGCCTGCAATGCTGCTGTGTGCTCGTAAACATGCCTCCTCTCGCCATGCTCCTGCAGTTCCATAGAAGGCTGGAAGGTGAGGGTATAAATCTTTGATCATTCTGCTGAAAGGCTGACCTTGGTTGTCATCGGTGAGTCACACGCGTCCCGAGTCCCTCTGTCACACTTCCCCAGGTTGACCTCTTAGCTTGCTTGTGTGTGTGTGTGTGTGTGGGAAGAGCGAGAAAGATGCTTGACTTGGAGGAATTGCCCAGTCCCGCCTCCTTCAAAGCTGCTATCTCAAGGATGAGGGTCATACTGTATGTTTGGGCTGAATTGACCAAATGCACCCTCCTCTTCTATCACCCTGCCAGCCTGGTCAGTAGCGATGATCCACATTAGTGTTCCAACCAAAGAGCCTAATGGAGACCTCAGGGCGAGCTCTGAGGACCAAAGATGTTGTTATAAGCTCCTCATTGTGTGGATTAAGCCGCTAACTGAACAACAAACAGAGTAGGCATCGTTGCTGGGGCTGTCTCTATGAAAAAATGGATTATATAATGGGTCGAATGTGATTTTTCTGTGTCTTGGTAATGGATTTAGCCTAATGACGCCCCTCTAGACCCAGAGAGTTATTAATCGGGAGAAGAGACCGGTGGAGACAGCCCTGCTGTGGCCACGGGTGGGATTAGAGATCAAGTGACTGAGATCGTCCAGAGCCGAGCCGGCAGACTCTCAGGAGAGAGGACACAAAAAGCCTGGCGAGAAACTGTTGAGCTGCTGAACCTCCATGGTAGCAGAGGGGAAGATAGCTCTATTGTGTGTTTATTATTTGTGTGTGTGAGTGTGTGTGTGCACGCTTTGACTTTTCAAATGACCCTACTCACTTTCTCTCTCCTACAGCGGTGCAGTCTCTGAACAGCCTGAACGACCAGATTGCACATTTCATGGTGACCAGACCTTGTAGCCTGGCTGATGAGGATGAGACCTTCATGCCTGGAGAGAGGGACACCTTGAGGAAGTCCATGACCCTGATGAGGCACCTGCTCATGGACGCACAGGTACATCATCAGAACAAGGTCATGGGTCATTTAATGCATGGTAGTCTCCCTCTGCTGACAACCCTTGCAATGAGGAAACCACAAATGTTGTTCAGCCAAGAGGCCCCTTTTACTGAGTCAGGGCTACAGATATCAGCCAACAGAGCCACTCCAGCACTGTCAAGACTTTTAACGGCTTGGCAACCCCTGCAGTGTTGGGGATACGTTTTTCAAAACAAGCATTTCCTTTTGCCACCATGACCCCGGCTGATTTTTCTTCAGGGGTTCTTCCTGAGAATAATGCACTCTGTTGGTCCCTTGATGTGTTTTGCTTCAAAAAAAACATACCAAAGTAATAAAATCAACACTTTTCTCCTCTCTGCTTTGTCCTCTTATTTATATTATTTCTACATTTTGATGAATGTTAGTTGAAACATGATACATTGATGCATTTGGATCATCCATTAGCACCATCGCAGGCTTGCTTGATGGATACGGAGTCGCCGCCACCCCCACCCCATTCTCCTGGAGTTATTTTCTCAGACACGGTGTCATTGATTAAAGGGAAAGTAATTCAGCAAAAGGCCATTGCTTTCACCTCAGCCCAGTTGTATGCAAGCTGGAGTGAAAGATTATTAGCCCGCAGTCAGTTTTTCTGTAGCTCAGGAATATAGCATTGGGAGGTGATGGATGAGTAGGAACCTCAGCCATGAATGGAGTGCCGATTATCTCCCCAAGAAGTTGTACTTGTAAAAAGTTTTCCAGTAGTTCAATGCTAAGTGAAGCATTCAGACACCAATCTGGATGACAGATTGTCTGCCCGTTGGCCTCGCGGTGGCGTTTGTGTCTGACAGTACACCCACAACCTTTACATGTTCTCCAGTTTCTCCCTTTGGAGGGAACGTCATCTGGAGGCCTCTGGTAGCTGGCGGCATGTGGCTCTGAACTGTCAGGAGACAAAACGGATCACTAGGGGCTACTGCCGTTTGACTGGCAGTTGCCATGGTGATAAGGTTTGATTACTCTGAGGTTACAGGTAAATCCAGAAGTGTGCTCTGCCCCCAAAACCGTGTGCCACTCTGCTTTATTCACCACAACTGAGGGCTGGAATGCAATAGATTACAATCGATCATCCGACTGCAATAGATGGCCAACGTAATTATAGCCAGATAATGCCTCAAGTTTCTTTGTTCCCCAAGTCTCAGAGGTCAAAGTCGAGAGTGATCTCATCCCACGTTGAGGAGCTCTGTTCTTCTGGAGTGTTTTGCATTCACTGGGAGTAGAGCTGCCCCCCCCCCAGGTCTAGTCTGGTCTGCGTCCCCAATAACTCTCCAAGCATGTTTCATGTCCGTAGTTAAAGAAACCTTGATGTTTTATGAATCCATCTATCTAGCTAGATATCTTTTGAAAACAATGGGTTTAGTTGTGGAAGTCTGAGGAAAAACCTCAACTGATGAGTTCAGCATTAATATTTCAAGTCTAAGGCCACTAAAAGGCAGAAAATTAATTTAGAAGGGATTTGAATAGTTTCTCTTTGAATGCTGTCCCAGAATTGATTGCCTCATTTGTCATTTGCACGGATGAATTATTTATGTCCCGGTTGCTGTGCTGGGGCGACTAATCAAATGCATTTCAGTGGGTGTGGAAGCTGTGAATTGATGTAGTGGAACGTTGCACTGCATTAGCTACTTTGGTGGAGGAGTCAGCGGGGTTACAATGGGCCCTGATGATGGCATGACAGAGAAGGCATTGCTTATCATGATTTACTAAAAAGGCATAGCAGTACCTGTCCATCTAGAGCAAGGGCCCTCGTCTCACTTGGGGTCACTGGATCAATTGAGAGCAAATACCCATCAGTGCAGCTCAGTAGCCTCAAACAGAACAGCACCTCAGTTAGCCAAGAAGTCTTTTGTAACTCAGTGCTAAGTACTTTTTCCCCCGAGTGACAGTCATGGAGTTTTTGGACTGTGTGAGAGAAGATTGTCCACAGTGGGCAGGATGTTACTTTAGATCAGAGAACAGGAAGTGATTACAGTATTGATTGGGGGAATCAGGGGAACCACTGGAACCCTGGATCATGGTCCTTCATGTGTCCATTCCAACATTTTCCCTCTCCCGTTTCCTTAGCAGTCTCACTCTCCCAACCAAAACATATCATCTCTGCATAGAGGTCATTGCAGTAAAAGTTGCCTTAGCAGTGTTTGAAGCGGTGCTTCTCAATGAAACTGAAGTCCGAGATCATCAGTCCGAGAGCCAGAAGCTGCCAACTTGGTCATTTCAATTCCAACGTTGGCACATCCACCTTTTTTCATTATTGACCATTCAAGAATGAAAGGAGCAATATGAGCCAGAACCTAAAGTAAAACAGATTGGGAGGCGAGATTATTGATTCGGCGAGGTTTGGGTTCCATCGCTCAACTCACCCTGCAGCTGTTAGCGAGGAAATGGATCCGGGAGTGATCAGATCTGGTATATAATGAACTAATAAACTATTTGACACACGGAGAGACAGAGATAGAGGAAGATAACGAGGAGGGAGACAGAGGGAGACAGAGGGAGACAGAGGGAGACAGCGCCCCAAATCGATCCATAACTTCTCTTATTGTAATTCAGCCATTTTGAGTCTCACTGCCTGCAGGAAAGGTAGGCTTCGGCGTGTGAGATCATTTTCGTGTGAGGATGTCTTTGTTCTGTTTGGTGTTTGAACACGTGCTAAAGCCTTTTGAAAACATTCTTACCTCATTCTAATGTTTCATCTCATGTCTCATCTTGATGTTTTGACATCATGTGGGGTTTTTTGTTTTCTTTTCGTTTTCCTCAGACTGTTGTATGGAGATCATGGAACATGAATCCTTTGCACATATTTGAAGTGACTTCCTTTGTGCTGCAGTGTGATGCCAGAGTGGACTGCACTTCAAAGAGCTGAGGTTGTTCTGTGTTTTTTTCAGCAACTGCAGTTTCAGCTGCTGGTCCTCGCTCACCAATCTCCACATTTCCACCCACTCCTGAAACACTGAAAGAGGAGGACCAAAAAAAAAAAGATAAATGACTAGGAATAAAAATGTCCATATTGGAAATGACTGCAGAGAAGCTTTAAAGAGTGTAATATCTGGGGGAACTAACACTGTAGATTCATATTTCCTGATATAGCATGGCATATTATTTTTCAAATGCCATGATTCACAACACAATCGTTTATTCCCAGGCTGCTTGACATAATATACCCGCCGTAATCTGTCATCCAATCAAACGTACACTTTCCGTGCACATAGAGGAAGCGTCGCTCAGTGGATCAGCCTTTTGCTGTGTATATTTTAAGATGACAGTAGGGCTTCCCGTCAGATGAAATGGCACTTGTCAGATTATTGAACTCATCATCTTCCAGCCTCTCCCCAAGCTATCTGTTGATGTGGTTCGTGATCTTTGAGCCTCGCTGCGTGCACGTTTCTATGGAAACCCAGAGCGCTGTCACAAAGTTGATCCGGATCACTACACGCATATTTCTGCAGATCAAAGGTGTTCACCTCCATTTCAGAGGGAGTTTGGGACAATATGAGAGGGTCTGTCCTCTCTGTCAGTCTCCTCTTGAGTGACAGACAGTGTTAGTACTCTTTGGAGCCCTTGTTGTGGGGTTGTTTGTGTCTGGCTGGTGCGGATAAATGCAGCTGTCTGGGATTGGACCGCATACACAGGTCTGAGAGGCAGCACGGCGACGGCTGTGTCCCCCAGTGACGTTCCCCATCGACCGCAAAACAGCAACAAGTTTAAAGTTGTTAGAGAGATTTTCACTGGAGACATGTGAGCCCCACTTGTTTATTCTGTTTTGAGTCTTTGAGAGGATTGAAGCATAGACAAATTAGTTCATTATTTAGCATTTAGCCCCAGGTGAGCTTCGCTGTGGTGCCGCTCAGGCCGCTAAATTCATTTGGAGAGCATAATGTAATGTCTGTAGAAAAATGAGACCATCTCCTGTGAATTGAGCAGGATCGACTTACGGCACAAAGGAAGTGCCTCAACCAAAACAGGAAGAGGGCTGCCTCGCTTGGCAAAATGGCAGATGGTGGAACCGTCCTAGCTGACTGAGGATGGCTCTACCTTTTCAAATGTGAACAAATACACTGAAAATAACTCGCATCCTCGCACAAGTTCATTCCAGTTCCATTATTCAAGCTGCGTTATAAGAGTTGCCCTTTTCTGGATACATATTAGTCTTCTTTCTGCAGACTTTGGTTCCTTTCTCCTCTTCACAGTGCATTGAAATTGTAAACAACAAATGCACGTAGGCGTTTTTATTTATTTATTTGTTTTTGCCAGAAATCAGTATGAAGTACAAGATTCAAATAGATTCGCATGAAATAGTTGCAAATAAAAGAGAAAGACGATCACAAAAACTGGACACAATAAACAACGCAGGGGCAGAAGACAGATATGAAGATATTTTATTGAATGTCAAATAAGAAAATACTGAGACGTGGACTGAAAGATAGCTAGGGGACTCAAGGGATCGCCAAAGTCATCAAATTTCAAATGCTACCAGTAGCAGCTTGTAACATGCTCCACCTGAATACCACCGTTATTCACCATCTCCTACATCGTCTTGTTTACTTTAAACCGTCCTGCACACCCCTCATCAAAAGCTGAATTTCTGCAGAGATGAGCAGAGCGTGGAATCAGAGAGGGGCCAGTTGTTATCAAAGCTCCTGAGTTCCCTGTTGACCTTAGACTGAGATTTAAACGCTTCCTGCCTCCCCAGTTTGTGGGGAGGTGCAGGGAACTAAATAACTCTCCCTTCTATCTGATTCCCTGCCAGAAGCAATTGCTCTGAGGAGCCAGGCCAGACAGCCATCTAGCCCAGGGCTGGTCCACACCTCCTCAAGACACATATTTGGAGGCAAAAGGACTTATTGGATGAGATAATCCCACTTGTTTCCAGTGCAGTTTGAGGAATTTTCTAGAAACGCATCAGTATGGTGACATAAGTGCTTGATTCAAACACTGTATCTAAATGTTATAACACTTTATAACACTTTAATACTAGATGAAATGACTTGTTAAGGTGGCCGTTTTCAGCAGAGTGTGGACTGATAACAGGGCAGCTTTAATAACAGCTTTACGCAACAGCGTCTGCCTGGGTCAGCCAACGATAGGCGGGCACAAATTGCAAGGCTCGTTGAGAGCCGTAGAATTACTCACAAGTCATTAAAGTCTCAAAATCATATTTTTCTCAAAACAAGTGAAAAAAACTTGTATTGAGAAACTTGTTTCTTGATACCGTTGAAGTGATCTTTTTTTTAGTGGAGAAAATTTTAGAAAAGAAAATGCAGAAAATTGGGATTATTGGCAGAATTGTTTGCTTGATTTAAGAAAAACAAGAGGTAATTATGATGATTGTTTTTGGGGAGCAGCCTCACTGTCTGGTAATCTGGTCATGTAATCAGGTGTAATACACTTAAACAGAGAGGCTATGTGGCTGTAATCCCCCATGTACTGTGGGCTCAGGAACCACTTAGACGCTATCCCACACCACCAGTAAACCACCAGTCCTGAGTGCTGGAGCTCAGGATCAGCAGGCCTTTTACCATTCTCCACCACCACACCTGTCACATACATGATGCAGTCTTCTGCTCCCCTGTGGAGAGTGCGCCACCAGGTGGTCATTACACACACACACACACACACACACACACACACACACACACACACTCGGCACTCTCAGATTAAGCCAAGTAGCCACGGAGCTGCATATTGTTGTTGTTGTTTTTTTAGTGTGGGATGCATTCCCTTGATTGTGGTTTATTTTCGGGAGCAGCTTCACATGCCCTGAGGCTCAGTGAGTCGTCTGTAATCATGATCCAGTTATCATTATATTTCTGCTAAACCCCAACGAGATCTCCTGTCTGCCAGAGTTTGGCTCAGACTTTTTTATTCGTAGGAGGAAGTGCACAATATCATTCTTCACTTCCACCATTGATCACTTGAAGGCTGTATGAATCTTTAAATCTGCACAGGCCATCCATCCGCCTCAGATCTGGTTCATTTCAGTGTGTTTATTGTGTGTCCTGGATGCACTGTGAAGCATGCATCACTGAGCCCTAAGCGTAATCCACGTAGTTTTCACTCAATTTACCATTTTGCTCATATGTTAACACTCGTCAGTTGCACCTCGTCAGTTTCTGGAGACCGGCGCCAGCACATGTTATATGCATGAAGAGGCCAAGAGCAATTGACCTACAGATTCATCAAGAAAGCGTGGGGAAGTTTAGACTGTAATATATTGAATGAGAAATGTCATTCGCAGACAATTTCAGTGTTTTCCATAAGCCTGCTATTAAAACGGTGGGTTTGATTGCGGCCTGTATGTCTTCTCGGGTGATGAATCATGTTCCTCATGTGCCGTTTTCTTCACTCCTGGCCTTGTTAGTATTCATGGGGACGATAACCTCCTCGACTCGTAGCCTGAATCCTCTTATGTTCTCCTGCAGTCCTTCATGTATGAATTTGTTGCTGTGCGGTGCCGGCTGGATGCAGCACTCTGCTCTGCCTGGATGCTCCACTTATTGGAGTTTGACTGCTACAGTGAAAATGTATTTCCTGGGATCTCGGTTCGGCAGCTATCAGCATGCATGCATCGTGCGTCCTCTCTCACTGCCGTCGCCAGATTACTGAATCTAATACATTTTTTACAATTCCCCAGAGCACGGTGGCACTTTTTCCTGAATCTGTGCGATTTTTTTTTTTTTGGTGAGCAGATGGTATTTTAATGAACTTCACACAACGTACTGTAATGAAATGCTTGTCCTCTTGCTCCCCCTGGCATAAACTGCCAGACAAGTGCATCTGCAAATAGCTATCACTGTTACTCCTTAGAGGCAAGGTGAGGCTCAATATTTCCATTGCACGTCATTTTTCAGTCTACCTTCACATTCATTTTAACCTTTGGAAGTCAACGAGAATGTCAAACAGTATCAGGATCTGCACTGGAAGGAATATTTTGTTGGCTGTGTGGCAGAGAGCAATCATAGTTATCTGAACCACATGTCTTTAAGCTGCTTAACGGTGCATTTCTGTCATTTAAGTCATCGCTGTTGTGCTCAAGAAAGTCAGATATTTCAGTTTTACAGTGTTGTCTAAATCTTCCTGTTATGTTGCCAAAGCCTTCCAAGTTCCTGTAATACAAGGCACAGTAGGCTAGTGTAGGCTAGTAGGCTAGTAGACAAGAGTGGAGCGGAGAGCGACTCTGTGTCGGGGAAAAAAACAAAAAGTGAAACATATGAAACATTAAACAAGAAGCCCAACCACACAGTGCAGCTTTACAGAGGATGGGGAAGGGGCATATCACCAAAACATGGTGAGAGTATCTGTACATCCTAGTTTGTGAACAGGATATTACATGCACATGCTATTTTCACATAAATGCTCTGGATATCGATCATGTTTTACAGGTTCCACAAACATGTTGTTCTTATAATATACTGTATAATACAGTACCATCACATTTTTTATATTATAGTTACATTAGTAAGAGAGTGTGAGCGTTTCAACAGGGTGTGGATGGGGACTGTTTGTCTGGCCAATGTTTATTTGTCCAAAGACATGCAACCTCAAATAGAGGGTGTGGCTGTGTGGCTGTGTCCGCCGGTACAAGAGGTCTCTGCTGTACTCTGCAGCCTCTCTACCTCATCTGTGGTTTGTGTTTAGACATAGGATGCCTCCTCAGGGACGTGCAGGAGGACCATTAAGCTTTCAAAGGCTTGTGTAATGAAAGGTGGTCTTTAGGTCTTGAAGGATGGCGGGTCTAATCCGTTTCAAAGTGATTGTTATCCTCGGTAAACAAACTGCTTTGATTATGGCTTTAAGCAACAGTCATCAACAAATACTCTCGCTGCCCTCCTTCCCGTTTCACTCCCTCTTTACTTAATCTGATTGTTTTTCTGTTCGTCTGCCTGTGCTTGTCTTTCGCCGTCTCCGACAGAATCGCACTCACAAACACAGAGAGAGGGACATGTTTACCTAAACACACATTCAAAGCGCTCAAACACCAAGTCTTACAACACGCACAGACGCATTAGAACCAGAGTCACTGAAACAATACATGTTTGGATTGTGTCTGCGTGGAAATTGCTCTGACGCGTTCATTTTTTTCAACACGATTCTAAAAAGGTTACAGTGGAAACGAGGTTGCCCAGATGCAGCATTACATCGCATCCTGTTTGGCTTTCCATGGTTTTTAGCATGAATTCCCTGTTCTAATCCCTCTTAACTCCCTGAGTCAGGCACATTCTGGGTTCAGACAAACTCATTGAGCATGCCGATTGAAGCAACTCCCTTCTCCTGCAGGAGCCAGCTTATTAAACACGCTTAAATCACATACATTTACAATGAGAGTAACTTAGAGCCATTAAATAAAAGACACGGGATGAAAGCACAGTTTATCTCTCAAAACGCAACTGCTTTTCCCTGCAGCACCAGAGCGTATGTGGAGTAGTCGCACCCCCTAACTGCAGTCGTATCCTATAACAGGTCTCCAGATCGGAAAATGAACTTCCTTTCCTTCACTCATGTTCTTGGACGACTCAGCCATGTTGCTCTAAAATAATCAAAGACCTGCTGTCAGGTTGGCACTTCCTCGCCAGCGCTATGGCTTGCGTCTAATTGCTTTTGCATTTTATTATTTGGAGTGTGTGTGTGTGTGTGTGTGTGTGTGTGTGTGTGTGTGTGTGTGTGTGTGTGAGATGCTCAGCCTGGAATGCTGAATGAATTTCCGCCGGTCAGGTCATCAGTGTTCCTTCTACTGACTCCCCACTGCACGCTTGAATGTCTTTCAATTTAGTCCTTCTGATAACTCGGCTCCCTCGCAGAGATAAGTGCTGAAATAATAATAAAATGACTTCACAACTTGACGTGTTTGAGCTCCGACTGCTGCTCCCTCACACAGTTTCCGTGCCTTTCCCTTTCTCTGTCTTTCGTTATCTTTCTCTCGACCTCCGTTGTTACTCGTTTTTTTCCCTCCATGTTCCAGCGAGTTTCATATCTTGTAGTATTACCTTGAACAAAATAATAAAATACCATGCAGTATATTGCAATTTATAGTTCTTGGAAAAGAGTTTGCCTCATCCCCAAAGGGCCGTTATTGTATCTTTGAAAATAGCACATCCAATTCCCGCCCGCTCTGCATTCCCATGTTTTTGAGTACAGTTTTATTGTGAGCATCGGCCTCTCATCCCGAGAGCACATTTATTTTTGGTAGGAATATGCTTTCTTGATAAGAGGGGATTGAGGATGTTGCTTGGACTTGAACATGTAAAAAGTATACAGTGCACCCGACTCACGGTCATGTAGAAGGTGATGAAACTGTGAGGGAGTGATCAAGAGCTCCAGTGTCGTTACTCCGTGGAAGTGTTCACCAGCATAGGGACCCATGGTGGTGAGATGAGTCCCCTAACCAATAGGCTCTGCAGGTGCTCCTTGACACACACCACCAGGGGATTAGCTCCTTATCAATACACTGTACTGTATCAGCTCTCTGTCGGTTAAAACCTGCTGCATCGTTTTTTTCTAAACCCGGCTGTCAGTAATTGACCGCGATGCTCCAGTGGTACTTGGCAGTGGTCTTCTTTGGAGCAGAGGTGCAGTTGGAAATTCTTGCTTTGTTTGAGCTAAGTGTATACACTGCGGCGTAGATGGTCTGGGATCAGTTATTGTCTGCAGTACACTTCTGTTTAGCTACCTTAGCTGTAGATTTATTGTGTAGCCTCTGAAACAAGCTTCTCCCCGTCCCTCTGATATCTGTAGAGGATGACAAACAGCGGTTGGGCTCGTTCATCTCTCTATCTGAGGCTGCTCTGGCTGTCCTGTCCTCCTCGGTCGTCGTACTCTAACCAGCTCTCAGCAGCCCACCATGATTAGCCAGTAAATAACTAAATGTATATCATAAATCAACAGGGGGAGCTCTGTCAGGGTGATTTCCACTGCATTGCCTTCTGAAAGCCACTCAGCTCAGCTCAGAGAGAGAGAGAGAGAGAGAGAGAGAGAGAGAGAGAGAGAGAGACACACAGAGAGAGAGAGAGAGAAACAGAAAGAGAGAGAGAAAGAGTGAGAGAAACAGAAAGAGTGAGAGAAAAACAGAGAGAGAGTAACAGAGAGAGATGTAGAAAAGCGTGGAAAGGGATGAGGCTCTCAGTTTGTTGCAGAAAATGTTTTAGCTGGAGAGGCATCCTCTTCAATCTCTCCAGCATTATCCAGAGAGAAACCTTTATGCTGTGCAGCTGGTCAATAGTCATGTTCTGTGATAAAGCTGTCACCGGTTCAGGTCCCATGTTGCTTGGATTCATTCACACTTTAATAATGATGATGATCTTGCACATCTTCCCCTGTGAGCTATATAGGCACATCGCTCATACTCTCAACTCAACCCTGTAATTGTGCCTCCTCCAGCAGCGAGTGGGAACAATGACAGGGCA